>JAGDQP010025883.1:3823-26468 GCA_022664845.1 Lepisma saccharinum
GTCTTTATGTCTTGAGACGGTCACGTTGATGCTATAACGTAGCCTTATTCAATGTACACAGCGTGTATTAGACAAAACTTTCGGATCCATTACTAGAGATTTTGTTCCTCCAATTATAGATCATTTGGAACATTCCTGACTTGAGGATTATACATATAGAATTATTTTATACAGGATTCTTTTTTTTATATATATATATACTTATTTGTCATTCCTGTCGCTTCTGTTGGCATTTCTAATCTGTTCTGTACAAAATTACTGCTGTTGCAGAATCAAATTAAATTGAGCCTTGTAACATAATTTCACTTGCAATACGTAGTTAATATAGGCCTTACTTATATACTTATCAGAATTCCTTGACTTATTTTGTCATTTTTATTTTACTTTAGGGAGGGTACCCAAGAAGAGTGAAGGAAGTGCACATTGTAGAGTCACCCACTTGTGTTACAAGGTTTATGCAAATTGCAAAGCCTTTACTGAAGGAGAAGTTAAGGAAAAGGGTAAGCAACAGAGTTTAGGCAATAAAATTCCTATCACTTAAGTTACAACCAAGTCAAATTTCAGATTTTCCAGTTGTGTGTTGATAGTACACATTTATGCCTTCCTTTGCAGAGAAAGTGAAGAAAACTACGGTATATATTCCTAAATGTCCCAACACAAATTAATTGTTCTTTTCATTTCATCTACAATTCATTTATATTTATAAATAACCTCAATAGGTATTTACAGTTTCAATTTCACAGTTTTCATTAATTAATTTATTTATTTTCTGCTTCTTTATTATTAATCATACTATTAATTTTATCTATACTTATTTTGAAACCTGGTTTACTAAACATACATTTCAAACTCTGTACTGCATTCTTTAGATCTTATATATTTTCTACCAAAATTACATAGTATCTGTAAATCTTAGGTGTGATTTTTTTTAAATTTTTATTTATAGTAATTCCTAGATCGAACCGCTCTATGTCTCTGATAATACAGGTATTTTCTAATGCTTAGTTACAAACTTTGAGGAAAATTATATTTCCATGTCATACTTTTGGAAATACGCAAGATTTAAGATGTTTCAGTCATTTGATGCGGGACATTGAGCGGACGTAGCTCAGTTAGTAGATTGTTGGGTTCGCATTCGAAAGGTTCTGCGTTCGAACTCAGCTGTGAGCTTCCTTAAAGGTAAAGTACTTGTAGCATAGTAAGTAGCCTTCTATAGCAATTCGACGCAATACTCAACCCTTTAGGAAAGAAGTTAGTGCTGCGAATCTACTAATAATCACCAAGACTCCGGTCTCTTGACAGAATATTTTTCTATTGTGTTGAATAATGTTTATGCTAAGTATGGTACTACTGCGTCTAACGTAATGGAAGCAATTTTAAAGAAATGAATTTATAAAATGAGTTGGCAACACTGGCCTACTGCACCATTTAATACGGTTAGGTTTTACAGTAAATTCAAATGTTATTTTTCATAATGAAGAAGCTAGAGATGGAGTCTTGCTGACTTATCCATTTCTGAACCCTGAAGTTGTCACTCTAATGGGGCTAATAACAGATGGGAGATGAGGCAGTCGAGTATGTGTTTTGTAACAACTTAATGTATGCACCTTCAATCCCTCGATGTTGTACTGCTGCCAATGAGACCGAATCGAAAGCTTTTACAAAATGTATGAATCCTTGACAACGGAAATTCGTATCCATTAGTCCTTTCCACAATCTCATTCAAAACTTATATATGGGTTCATTGTTCTATATAAATCCACCACGAAATCCAGTTAAAAAGAAAAAAATCCCCTTTCCATGGTTAAACTCTAGGTGTCGTTCAGTACCATTCAGAATAAGTATGGTAAACATTTTGTATAGAATTGCCAAGAAACTAATTGATAGTTCTATAACTTTCGATGCGTTCTTTGCTCCCTTTCTTGTGCAACACAATGTTATTAGCATTATTCCAACTTCAAGGTATTTCTCTCCTGCTGATGCACATTGAAAATCATTTGGAAAGCTTCTTTTCTCATCTCACCATTTAAACACTGCTGTTGTGAGTCAATCTTCTCCTGATGATTTTTCCTTCATCGTTTCATCAACTTCTTTCAGTTACGTCTGTGACTTCTATATCTGTCTTTTCTCTCTTCTTTTCCTAGTTCATCAGATCCTTGGCTAATACGGGGATGGTATCTTGAAACTAGATCCAGCAGAACTTCCCTCCCACATCCTCCTTCCTACCCTATCCTGACCTTAGTCAAAGATATCTAAAGGCCGTAAACTTCAATTAAATTTAATCTAATGTCAAGTGGTCTAATGTCATTTTCATTACGTAATTTTATAATTGCTCTTATATAGTGTAAAAGTTTCTTGAATACTGTCCTTTGATATATATTTGGCTTGTCTGGAGTTTTGACAGGATCAAACGCCTTTTACAAAAGAAAGTCACACATGAAGGTTTATTATACTGTTTGTTTTCTCTATAGTTGGCCTCACTGTATGAAATTTTGTCTCCAGTTTGTTGACGCTTTTTTCAGGAGAATAATTTTCACCACTTTCCGCTCAGCATTATAATTAATTTTATTAATAGTTTAGTTAATGGTTTACTTAAATCAAATAAATTTTATATCAACATTGGGAATAATCTAATCTCTTGGATTTGATCTCGTGTCTGTTTTTAACTGAAGACTAACGCTGTAGATCACTCTTTTATCCACTTTCTGTTGACAATTAAATGGTTTGTTCACTTCAATTTGAATTATATTAACAAATTAAATATTATATCTTTTCAGATTCACATTTACAGCAATGACTACACCAAGTTGTACAAGTATTTGCCAAGAAAGATCTTACCTTCCGATCTTGGTGGATCTTCTTTGACTGGGCCTGAACTTGGTGGTAAGTTCTAAGGATAAAAATTAGTACCACATTTTAAGACATTTCCAAATTATTGACATTTCTTGTTAACCACCGGAAATAACCAAATATTATGCATTACACAGCAACATCAGGGATAGCAGAGTAGTTTCCGACAAATTTCCTTTACACTGGAAACTGGCTTGCATATGTAAATGTGTAATGCCAACGTAGTTATAAGTTACCTCTCGTGTGCAGCAGATAGATGTCGTAATTATAGGGTAACCAAAATATCTTGCAGTTTTTGATAGAAACAGAAAGGTAAATAGAAAATGTCACTAACCATTGGTCCTCAAAGTAATTCTCATCGGCATCGAACACCTTTCGCCAACGTTCCTGCAGCCACGCAATGCCCTAACAGTAAAATCAGGGGAGGGGGTTAAGACCGTGAGTGCCTACTGCAAGTCTGCCTCATTGGCGAAGGATTTCCAATGAAAGTGGTTTCCAGGGTATGGAAAAGTTGATAATCTATTGGCACAAGGTCCGGGAAGTACTGTGGATATCATCAAAGTCGCTGTATTGTCGGCAAGGAACAGTACACTGTTGCGATTCACCAATCCTGCCTGTCTCCTTCTGCAGTGCCTGTTGCACGCGTTCCAACTACTGCGAATATATGTCTGCAGTGATGGTTTTGGCCCTATGGTAGCAGCTCATAGACCACCAGATCTTGTGTGGCTGTAGAGGCGGTCTTGTCACTTGTGGTATGAGATACAGGATCTCGCGGTGACAACCAATGTCTGGCATGCTTGGGAGTCTCATACATGAGCCACTTTCGTTAGTGGTGAGCAGTCGATCGAATACGTATGTGTTGCGGTGCCGAGAAAGCAACGACAAACAGACTGTCATTCATTTGATCCTTGTTGGCTTCCGACAGTTTGTGGGGTTCCCACTTGTTTACGTTGTACTCCTTTCCAATGCGGTGCAGGTGAGGTCTGACTGTTTCATCCGAAGCCTGGAAACTTAAGGCAAGTTCACACGTTTAGCTCCTGTCCTACTTTATGGTCGCCTTCAGGGTTTCGTCATCCAGGGCCTGTGGGCGCCCACTACGGGGTACATCATACAGGGACAAATTTTCCAACTGAATTTCTGAAACCAATGCCTGCCTGCTCATTCACAGCATTATAACTAAAGACTTGATGCATTCGGTGACTTGATTTGGCTGTGGACAAGCCCACTTTAGTCAAAAAGCAGAAAACCCCGAGTAAGCTACTTCAACACGTTCATTTATATTCGTCACTATTCGACCTATGACTACTGTGAGTGTGCAAAGCGCCTGTACTGGTCACGGATTGATTGGTGTCGAAAGGTAGACGCTGGAGCAAACATTTAACCTCGTTTGTCTACTTTCAGTCTAATCCAATATAGACAAAATTTTCAGATGTAACTAAGATTTTTACGCTTGTTATCGCTGTGACGTGGGTTGTTTATTTATGCCTTAATTTTTGAGTTTTCATGTAATATTCCGTACTGGGCATATTATAGTACATTCTGTAAATAATATTTAGACTGTTTGCAAGAATTAAGTCATAAATAAGAAACGAGCCGAACAGAATAAGAAGCGTGAATAAGTTAGTAAGAACTGAAAATTTGGGCCAAAATTTGGATTAGATTGGAAGTGGACAAACGAGATTAAGCGTCCCCTATGCTCCATAGCTCACATACTCATTAAATTTTCAGTGGCATTAGTCAGTTGAGTATCGCTGTTAGGCAGAGGTCACTCACTGCACAGAGATATATATAACACAGTTATTTTACACTCGTATATTACAAACGAAAGTGTTATTTCAGTAAAGGTATAGTTCATAATAGAACATTGCAAAACCATGTAGATACGTTTTTATTTCAATTTTACAACAAAAATGAAAACTTGTAAAATGCCCATTATTATATAGATTAACCTAGGCAGCATTTCAGATATTTTCTGTCATTACTTACTCTACTTAATCTTACTGTCATTTAGTTACTTTCGTGCTCTAAATTTAATGTTGATTTTCTTTTTGTATACATGTATAATCTTTCGTTCACTATTTATTATTATTAGTGACAGAGTTTTAATATTTATAGTAGAATGGTTGATAGTTTTATGTTGTTGTCACCGAACCTCATCACGCATGGATTGTATTAATATTTATTTTTTTTTTTTCGTAGACCGGTGGATGGAAATTATCGAAGGGCAAAGAAAGTGGTTGCTGAAACAAGAAAACATAAAAGCTGACGAATCCAAGCGTCCAGCAGGAAAGAAGAAGAAATTTGACTTCGTTGGAAGTTTTAGACATTTATCCTTCGATTAAGTTTGTTGAAATAATCCACCATAACCACCAAACCTCCATTAATTGAAGTACTATCTAACTAGAAGTACATTGTTTTTACATCTCTCTTAGAATCTACAATTCGATAAGAGAAAAGTGTCGAAACGGAGCCAAAGTGTTTGGGGACATTTCTTTGTTAAACGTTGTTGAGTAATACATGTTTATTCAGAACTTTTTTTTTTTAAGTTTGGTTCCTAAGGTTCAATGATTTGCATGAAAAGACCAAGATGTTAAATACCCACATTTTTTGGGGGTTCCTTTCCAATTCGAATATAGTTTATTGTAAGAACAAATATCAGAGTATTGAATGCAATGTTTGCTTCCTCAGGTAGCAGATAAGTTTGTGACAAACTTTCTTTATACTCAGAATTGTTTACGCACATAAATTGTTCAATGTCAACTTTGTTACACGTTTATATATATTATCTTTGCAATGATGCTGTAGTATTATTATAGACACTGCAGTTACAGCACCATAACGTACTGTTTTCTCCCGCTTTATTCACCATCGTTACTTTTATTGTTTGAGTTTGTTTCACCTGAGCCGTGAAGGTCTGAAAGCTTTATCAGTTTTGTCTGTGTCCGTATTCTGGACATACCGATACTGGTTAACGCATATTATTTTTTAAAGCGCTGTGATCCAATCGAATACATATAAGATTTTACACTGGGAGATTCGTGTTCGAATCCATCCCCACGAAGAAAAAAAACTCTTCACATCTACTGCAACAACTGGGTACCTTTCAAGATAGTATAGAAGAAAAATACAGTACTAAGACTTGCCGGAGCATAGTGTGTGTGTATTTGAATAGTACATGACAAGTTTGTTTTACATTTGTCGAGTGGTAACTACGAACTTTGTTATATGTGTAATGTATACAATTTAAATATTACCATAGATATAAGATAGTTGTTTGCTAACGTGTGCTCTTTTATCCAAGAAGTGACAATATTGACTACAGGACTTTCGGTCCATTATTGTCAACAGAAGATCGTAAATCAAAAGTCTAATATCCAACTATTCTATGTATTAGAACTAGACCAATTAAGTGAAGATCAGTAACTTCCAATGGTAAATCACAATGCAGAGAAAGGGGAAATGCCCATGAAAGGTGATTTCTCGTAAAACACATTTTTTAAAGTCGAACTTTCCCATCTATTTAATATTCTAAAATGGTGCTATAACTTTTCGATTATTTTCGGTTTTAAACAGAACCTTTTATAGCTGTTAGTTGTCATTGTGAAGTACTTGTTACGAATGCATACTCACTTATTTTTAAAAACTGGCACATTTGTTAGTTGTCATTGTGAAGTACTTGTTACGAATGTATACTCACTTATTTTTAGAAACTGGCACATTTGTTAGTTGTCATTGTGAAGTACTTGTTACGAATGTATACTCACTCATTTTTAGAAACTGGCACACCCTTCTTTCCCTGTACTCTTTCTGTGGGTGCTTGCAAGAACGAACAAAAAGTTACATTTTTTTGTTGTTGAGAAATTGAGTTTTTGGGATGTAGCAACATATATATACTATTACCTCAAATTTTCATAGCTCTAGATAGGATAGAAAGCCTCCAAACGATGGATCTCACATAGTGTCCGCAAATGAATTCTCTCTTTCTCCCTTGCAAGAACTCAATAAGGGACTTTTCCTGAATATTCAGACATGAGCTTAGTGCTTACGAAGTTTGGAATGGAAAATGAACATTTTGTTTGACATACATTATATCAACACTTACACATTCCATACATCAAATACTTTTCTCCAATTATACTTCCTTTCTATCCTTCATTTCTTCTCCCGTACCTCTAGCCGCATTGGCCCAATATGCAACCAGGTTCCCACCGAATCTGGCTGACCTGACTTGACTACCCAACTTGAACTACACTATAAGACAATTTTTCCCGATTTAGAGCTATATTAGAAAATATTTGTTAAACCGATTTTCCCCACATATAAAATTATTTATTGTTTTCAATTGCCGAAAATTGAGTTATAGAAAGGCCCCTCATGCATAGTTGTCAAGAAGTGAATATCTCGAGGCGTGGAACAAGAAATACTTCGAATGAACTAGCTGCGTTATACACTGAAAGAAGGAAGCTTTTAGCAACGAAAGTACAGAATTTGATTGAGCTGTACAAGTAAATTCCACTTGAATTTTGCCAGTACTGCGAAGGCATACAAAGTAACCACACCCAAGAAAGAAAGAAAGAAAGAAAAAAAGCGTCAACAATATCTGCCAGCAAATTTAAAGTAAAGTAGAGAAGCCGGAAGAAGAGGAGAGAGGTAAAAGTTTGTACTAGTGTTATATTGTATCATATCAGGTACTTCCACGTTACTAACTGCATGACTAAAGTAACCAATTTTTAAAAATTCGTTATATGGGACAAGTAACTGATCTACATATGAGGATATAATTTTATGAATAACTATTAATCTGGTAGCAAGAAAACTTTAAAACTCCTTTTCTCAAAACTCTAAAGTTGTAACATATCAGGTTCTTGCACGCAGAATTAATACATTCTTATGCAAAATACTCCTTAGCTTGCACACACACACACATCAATAATGTTCCATTTAAAACAGCTAGTGTCTAGATTTTTGCCAACAGTATAATCATATAGATTTCATTTTAAAATCAATAAATAGAATATTCTTTCTTTCCAAAGTTGTCTACTCTATCATAATTGGCAGTACTACAGTTAATTTACGTCATACTTTCCTGCAAAACAGGCAAACGTCCACATTTCCCATGGTAACTTTCTGATACTTAGGTTTTGCAGTCGCAAGTTTTTTAAAGTGTGATGAGGAATTTCGTTACTATCTGCTCTTCATATTTATTCTTCCAGTCTTGCGTGGCTGTGGCAATTCCAACATGTTTTGTTTGTGTTTAACTTAATACTTGATAGAAACAAACAAACAACATGTATATCAAAGATATTAGAAGGGGAGAATAAGGCGATAGTTAAAAACTTGTTTCATGTCATTATGGCTTCAGTTCGCACACTTAGTACAATGTAACAACTCGATTGGCATCTATCTGTACTAAATGAGATGGCAGCCTATGCAACTGGTTTCTTAAATTAAGTTTTTCGTAAGTGAACTCTTCACATATTCTCATATTGCTTATTCAAACAACTGAAAAGGAAGCTAGATGCTTCTGTAGAGAGTTGTTGTTGTCATAGAAATCACGCTGGACCTACTTAATCGCATCTAGTGGTATCAGCATCAGACTGCACTCGTACTTCTAACGCCATTTTAGCGTATGCTATTCCGTAGTATCTATATTGGACTTCCTCGGGTCAATGACTTACTTCTGCATTATAACTCCATAATAAAAATACTGAGTTTAAATAACTATTTTGAGTTGACTTTCTACTTTCGAAAATGAACAGGGTAATCAAATAATATTCCTTTACTTCTGGCCAACTACCAACATTTTTGCCCATATTCAAACTGTGCACTTACAAAATGTCGAGTGTCAAATATCAAATTCTTGAACCTTACGATTTCATTGCAGTAGAATATAGGTCGATAGCAAAACTTCAACAAAATTAAAATAAAGAATCTATTTATGAACAGTATAAAATATTTAATTAAAAGGTAATTAGTAATTTCACTGTCGTCTGTGGACTCTACAGCGTTGGTTATTCCACGCTCCTCGTGTTACAGACAGTGTGTACTAGCTTCAGTTTGGTTTATTTCACAATCTTTGATGATAATGCAACACAAAATTATGTAAGTGACGTATGTTTAGTTGCACTTTAATGAGATCGTAAGATGGTTTGGATCCAGCAAACATGTAAAGAATACGGTTACCGCTACAAAATGATTAAAAAAACACTTTTGGTGACTGCTACATAAAATGAATGATCATTTTAGTGTACTTACGCAAAACTCCCTTTTTATTATTACTTATGCTCAAGTATATAGAATCGACTGTATATAGTATAGCAAGAACCTATGCAAATACAGTACCATTCCCACGAGAAAAGTTGTGTTCTTTGTTCTCACTTATTGATGAGGGAAAACAATTATTCCAGTTATTTCTCATAGCAGAAACCAGCTTTATCTAGTTAAAATATGAAAAGCAAGTTTTCAACAAGAAATGCTATTCAACATCAATGATTTGAAAATATTAATTTACGGCATAAATGTGAAATTCCGCTCAGGAGTCCCAAATATTATACATTGATTTATACAAACATTTTTCCACCACAAATTTTCAACGGTTCGAATCACTAGTTATCTTCAGAAATTGTTTAAATAAAAAGTAGGTAAGAGTTACATTAAGAAAGTTAAAGTTCTGTAGTTAAAAGCAAGATTATAATCATTTAGGTGTAATTTATTTCTAGAGATGGTGGTTAAAAATCGTTGAAAAGGTCAAAATATGCTGTACACTATAATCCTCTGTGTTTCTATGATTATGGACGAAATCTTGCGAACTACTGGAACCAGATTATGTTCGCTTGTTCAGTTTTGTTGCTACTTAACACCTGATATGGAACCTTTCATTTTTGTGTTGAATTGTTCTGTACACGTAGATACATTTCCTACTTTAAATTTTGTCATTTTGCTTAAGATATGTTCTTGTCTTGTTTCGAACCACCAACGTTAAATTGCTCGCATTATATATAAGGGTAAACGTAGGAAGCGGGATAAGAAATTACTTTAGTCTATATAATAACGTAGAAGAAACACCGCAAGAATTTTCTGGATACTGTGAAATGAAATAATAACTTAATACGGATATAAAAATCATTAAACAGAAGAAGATAATCTAGAATTTATTAAACACATTACGTTCATTAAGAAATTAATTGTTCTTAAAGACAAGATGTATTTTATATAAAATCGAAGAAAATGTCCCCAATTACAGACTGATACAATAAGGAACCAATGGTATGTGTAAAGATCTTTAAGAGATTTCCCTTTGTTGTTGTTGTTGTTGCAAGCCACACGCATGCAATTTGTAAATAAAAGCTGTTTTATATGTCCTTGTTGTAAATAGTTTCGATTTTCAATGAGTCAATGTATATTAAATTAAGGCGAAATTCTTAGCAAAAGACTTGGATTGTCGCCTGTTTTGCAAGGGGTAAATGGATGTTTTTGTTTCTATACAAATAGTCTATATAGTGTGTTAAAAAATTGTATACTTTCCAATTAAAGATTTTTTAATAAAAAAATTTCAATTGTCAAATTGTTCTTATTGCACCTACCATAATGAAATTTTCCTAAACGAAACGAAATGAAATCCATTAACTTTAAGTCTATTTTTCAAATCACTGTTTCTTCTTATTTTGTCTTACTTATTTTAAAATTCGAAGTAAAACGACCTTCCAAAATAATTTATTCTCAAATCCTTGAAGAATGCATGGCACGGAAACAGTCAACAGCAGCAGACAATTACGGGTGGTTGAAACTTTATTGAAGTTGTCTTGCATTGAATTCCTAACGTCCTTATGGAAGCAAAGTCGTCATCACCACGGTGACATACAATACAGAACTTGTTAGAGTTACTTCTTATGGTGAGTTTACACTAGGACATTTTTGAGCATTCACATTGTTGACGAGGATTATCTCAAGACTGCGACAATCTTACTTCTTCACGCTGCCGTGCACCGTCCTATAACGTCATGCAACTTGAGTGAAGGAGAAAAAGAATATTCTGCTTGTTGAATTTTATTATTATTTGGTTTGTAGTGGTAGTGCAAAAGCTCTCTCTACTGTTAAAAATTACTATACATAGGTGACGTGGCGTTCGAAGACTGTCGCGCTTTTGAGCAATCCTCATGACCTACATAAATATTTTTTTATCAGCACGGCCTAGGGTAAACTCACCATTCAAGACGATTACTTTTCCTTCAGTGCGAAACAGTCTTTCTCACGCTACACCTATTAAAACCGGTTCTAAGGTCTGCAACTTTCCAATTGTTTTAAACTGCATTAAATTTCAAATTTTCTGATACCAGAACACATTCTGGAAGTAGAAATATATTTGTTCACTTTGTTTAAGAAATTCTGCAGAAGTGAAAACAAAAAATTGAGTTTTTCAAAAACTGAAATTGATTAATAAAAGTTCTGTAGTTTGGTTATATCTTCAAATTTTTACAATAAAAAACCTCAAAATATAACAGTTTATACTCGGTTGGGGAAAAAGTAAGCTTTGTACTTTTCAGCCATATTAGTAACTAATGACTTCGGTCTATCTAGATCCTGTAAACTTATTAATTTCCTAAAATTCACGAACAATGCCTCAGCCGGCATTCGAATCCGAAACTTCGGAAAAGCTGGTCGAGACCCTTAGACCACATGACCAGCATATTTTGACTGGAAACCAAATCCACAACCAGCGAAGGATTAGGAGGGGCTGGCCTCCTAGTAAAATATTCTTGACTCTTTTAAAAATCTATCTTCCGTATGTAATAGGAGGTAAAATAAATTACAGTGCTCCTCCCTGACGAGACGCCTGCTAGAAAGGATGGCTGTCTGAAACATTTTAACTCTACAGTACATGGAAAGTGAAGGTGTTGCTAGTCTTAAACGTTTAAATGTGCCCAAAGCTCTTCAGTTGCAAATATTAGTGTTTTGTCTGATTTCAAAGTCATTTAAAAATAAAAAATCCTAATAAAACTACAGATTTTTTTATACTTTTTAAATACAAATCTTATACAACAGATAGAACCAATGCTTTTCTCATAGGCGACCTCACAACTTATACTAAAAAGAAAACGTTGCTCTCTTTCTTTTGTTATTAATGCATGTCAGAAGATATCTTGATGTAACTAATTATTTAGATCAAACTGCTTCTTGTACCAGATTGTTAATACTTAATTATTGTGCTTTATTCTTCTAAATATCTTCTTTCAGTTTAATTTGTTCATGTTCCATTTAAAATTTAATTTCCTTTCTTTTCTGTTTGTTTGAAGCTTCCTGTGAAAGATCTTAGTTTGCGCTGAAACGTTAGTATTTATGTCTATTTCTAATTTTTAGTACACTTCTCTTCTTTCCTCACTTTCGTATTATTTTTTACATTGTTGGTGCTTGAAGATGTTTGTAAAAGATCTTGGTCTGGGCAAAATGCTCGGCCATTAAAAACTGAACATTCTTTTGCTTCTGACCATCATCATTTTCTTCACTTTGCATACGAATTTTCTACCCAGTGCATAGATTTAGTACTTCTTTCTTTGAATATATTATAGATGTTTCCACGAGGTATGTCATACTAAAAGAAGTGTTTAAACAAAGTGCTACATCGTTTGGCACTTTGTACAAGAATTTTATACAAAGCACATTTTGGTACATCTTCTAGGAACACCTATAATATATTCAAAGGAAAAAGTGATGCTTTCACGCTATCGGTTTCATATACAAAATTAATAAATTGCTACATTTAGTTAAACACATAAGCATCACAAAATTTCTAACTGTCACGATAGTTACTTAAAAAAAAAATGAAAAAGACATGAAATTAGTACAAACACTAATTTTGCAACAGACTTTACGCTTATTTAGTAATTTACCGTCAATATTTTTCATTTCCACTATCTTTGAAGCCAAATAAATACCAATCCTTTAGCCTGTGTAAATGTATAAATTACCTAAACAATTGAAATACATATCAAAAGATTTTTCGACCACACGCTGCCATTTTTAGTAACATGTCGAATGATGTAATACGTCAGTGTCATGGTCGGATGATGTGTATGTACTTCTACACTTTCCAGTTCAATTTTTCTTAATTTCAAACACATATTAGGATGACAGGGACACGCGGTTAACAAAAAGACAGATTTTTGTTCTCTAATGAGAACTTAGATTTTGTTTTGAATTTATTAAAAATAGGTTACTATCATATGGCAGTTCAGAATAGCAGACTATGATACTTTTATATTACAAAAAAACGTGTCAAACTGTCCCTAAGACAAGATACAAAACATAATATGTGACTGAAATAGCAAATTCTCCCACACACTACAATCTCAACACGACACACTCTGGACTTGATAAAGAGTAAAAATACATTGTGAACGATATTGTAATATTGTTATTCCATTTTTACACTCATGCAGTTTATTATCAACAGGACCTGTGTGGATGAATTAAGTTTTACAGAGTTACAATAACAAAGACAAAGCGGCAGTGACTATTGGCAATGTATCAGTTTGTCTGTTTAACCTTATTCATTTGTCAACAATATACACCAGTTTTATTACAATCTCTTCTCTTGATTATTAACATGTTCCAGATTTTCCATTTACTTACTTGAATATTACACTTTGTTAAGGCTAAAGTAATGACAGTGGTTCAACCATATCCGCCAAGGACTAACTCCATTTTAGAGCACTTAAAAACATGAAAGAGGTAAAATAAATTGGCGGAGAAATACACGATGCTTATTTGTCTGGATGCTATTATTGAAAGTTCCATTCTCAAGTGTTATGAAAATGGAGCAACTGTGCAACCGAAACCATATAAATCAAGACACGCGATGAATTCGCTTATACTATACAAGAGTTCGCCTTCCCGCAGAGAAAAAAAATCTAGTCACAGAATTCTGAATAAAATTAATTGTAGATGCTGGATATTTAATTGTTTACAACGAAAACTATTTCCAACTAAAAGGAGACATTAGATAGAGCAAAAAAATTAAGTTAGGCGCTAGTCCGAAATTTTAATCGCTATGGTTGTTGCTTTCTTTCCATTTATTCTCTTCGTTATACGAAAAGAATAAAAAGAATTCAATTGTAAAATGAACTTTCTTTTCTTACTTCGTAGCAACCATTTTCTGGCCCTCCTCTTGCAATATCTCGTATGACAATGGAGGAAAAATGAGTGACAGGACGAAGCGCTACTTAATTTACATTTATGTGGGGGAGATAAGCATCTATGGTCTAAGCCTACTGCATGTGTAAGGGATGACCTCCCTCTACAAGAGAGTGAAAAAAATCTTAGACTAGTGATAAAATTACCATTTTTCTTCGTCTCTGAACATGGAGGAAAGCAGAAAGAAATAGTCTCAATATGATTTGCTAAAGAATGAATTAACGAGAAGATCTAACACACAATAATAAAGAAAACAAAGGATTTGAACTGTTCTGATATTACTAATCTAGAGTTAGTTTAAAAAATCAATCCTGAGAATAAGAGCTCAATTTCCAAATACCAACATTTCATGAAAGTTTTGTCAGGGATTATAATGAAGGAAAACAAAATACATGAATAGTAGCTTTGGTATAATTTACAATGGTACATAACCAATGGGAAGCAATCCTCTCCAAACAATGTAATTCATATCTACATGCATATATAGAACAACACTCCAGCTAGAGACAACCAAGTTCCCAAAAAACAAGTCTGAGTTCAGTAAACACAGCTTGCTTCAAATTCTGCGTTGGATTTAGTTAATTTGACGGAAAAACCTAGGTGCATGAGACTACAAGGTTTGCTATATTATATTCACGTAGTTGTGAATTTTAAGTTTGGAAGAGCCTTTGAGTCCCGCTTATTTACTTCTGACTCTTGGTATACTTGTGGTGGGAAAAAAAATCACGGTGGTTTGAAACATTTACATCTCTTTTAGGCTACTGTTTTTTTTAATTTTACAATTTATAACAAATTTGTTTATTAATGAACCGAAACAATGTAGCTTAATTTTGAAAATCACCGATCAAGGGAGTTTACAAGAAAAGCCCATTCTTGCGATATCAATGTGTGAAAGATTATTGTTCGTGGCTTAGTCATACATTTTCAGACACACGACTGAAATTATGTTGGTGAATTATCACCAACAGGCGACTATGTAGGATCAGAAGTGTTCATAATGTACGCACGTACGGAAATGTAGACGAAACTCTTCAAACAACAACTCCATAGCGTGTTACTCAACTTGCAATATCTTGCAGGATCCTTCAAACTATTTTAAAGAATGATTTGACACGTGGTTGCTTATCGAGTTAATCCTCCGAAACACCTATATCACATAATTTACTTCAAAAATATCTCCGAACACAATACCTTTATCCATATTATAATGAGTGATAGAGTTCATTTTCACAATAGCTTTATAAATAAGGAAAACTGCAGGTTATGAGATTATTTGCGGGGAAATAAAGCCTATAGTTTTTCAAAGCTAAAAAACATATCCAAGTAGCAATACGAAGACTAGAATCAGATACTTTAAAATAGCCAGAATTTGTCAAATTTAGAATGGTGGTCTCATGAAACAACGATGCGTCCTACATAGTTTAAATTCTCATTGATAGCATGGCAGGATGCAAACTATAGGATATTTTAGAATTGACGGTCATAAATTGAAGTATTAATTCCTCAGGCAAAAACAGTTATTTTGAAGAAATTAAAAAATGCGCGTAGTTTCGGAGTCAGACACACCCAAAGTTACAAATGACGTCTGTTAACACATAATGAGGTAACACTTAACCAAATCACAATAGTAGTAGTACCCAATACATTTAGTTCAGTGAAGTACATAATTAAATGATGCTTAGACAAGATTTCTATGTTTGTCCATTGCGCAATGAAATTCTTCCGTGAGAAAAATCTCAATGTGCGCAACTCCCTCAATCACAAACTTTGCTGATATACATATACTGGGTACTATTTACTTAGCCGACACGTCATTATCTTTTAAGATATGACATCACTTGTGACGACGTCTCGATAACTTTGGCGGCTCTAGCTCTGAAATCACGTCGCATGTTTTTGAATTTCTTCAAGGAATTCTTGTTTCGGTTTGCGGAATTTTCTCCTGAATTCATGGCGATCTCTTTTGAGGCGTGCACATTGTAGTTCGTTGTACATTAAAGCTGAACCACTGTCACGAAAAGACAATCTGAAGACATTTCTTTTTATGCAAACTCTTATTCATCTAATAATAAATATCACAAGACATTTTGACAAAGAGTTAACTTCTTAAAATTTCCTTATCACCACAAGTCTCGCATTCTTTGGACATAACCTGCATATATCACATTTTTTTCTTCAAAATCTACTTGATTTTTCAAAAAGAATAAACAAAACTGGTAAAGAACACTATTCTTTTACTAGAATGCAATATATTGTAATTTAAGCCAAATTATGATTCATTTCACCTTTTACTCTAATCTCTTTTGAGGGGGAAAAACTGGAATCCTTTTCTTTTTTAAAATATATATGTACATATTCAAAACTTATCTCCCTATTATTTTAAGTACTGACTACAACTGACCACTACTTTTTTTCTGTCTTGTTTAGAGAGTCAGGTACTGAAAAACTTCTCAACATGTTACTGGTTATATATAAGAAATGAAAACGACAGTACAAAAATACAAGTCTCAAAACTGTTTTTCCTAAACTAAACGCCTGCCCTCTACTACGATCATTCTTTGGACTCATTCGGTTATCTTTTTCTTTGACTAATATCAATGGCTTATCCAAGAAATAACTTTTATGTTGATACAGTTGAGTATAGAAGAAAACTATTTTATGTCATACGTTTTTGCCTTTCCAATCACATTAAATGGTATAGCATATGGAGAATATAATCACATACATTTCTAAATACATAAAGAAAATACCACTTAAAATTATATGAAAAATAAAACTCTTAAATGCAATTAAGCGTTTAAAATAATCAGTTCTGGGAAATATATTTCCAGACAGTTCCACAGACAACTTAGTAATTTTCAAAAACAAAACCAAACATACAAAATTTAAAGTATTAAAAAAGCAAACTAATTAGTATATACACTCGTACATTGGAAGGATTTTCTGACAGACATTCTAAGATCGCTGAGTTTTGTTTTCAACCAAATCTACTGAAATTCTGAGTAAACGTCAGTTTACAAATAAGACCACACGAACTATAAGCTGTAACAGTTTATTTTTTATTCATCTAAGGTAGCATTAGCTGCTAAACTGACTAATTCGTTCAAATTTTTCTCCTAATGAGCGATTCAAGTCTTACGCCACATCCGGTAGGTCGTCATCGTAACCCACCATGTTACAGTCTAAACAAATATGTGTTTAGCAGGGGGTGTCCTGCTAAACAATAATCAACAATCCATTATGGTCTTGTGCTTTGTAGATTCTAATCATTACAATAAAACAGAAACTTGTTTCTGTTTTCTATTACCAAATGACAAACTAGGAAAAGTGGAAGGAGCCAATTACGAAGTAAAAAAATTTCACGTAATGCCATTTAATGCAATTTTGAATACGTTAGTATGATTACGAAGATAATTCATCGTTAATTGCTGAGGTCTTGATTAAAAAATGGAGGTAATTATATCTAAGAAGCTTAAAATGAAGTTGCTAATTCGGTTATAGTTAAGGACACACACTCATGATGTTACATACTAGTGCTGAAACAAAGCCCTTGTACCCTATCTCCGCGGCACAAATTGATACTGCAGGTAAAGTATACAAGGAATAGTATAAATCACGATTTCGAAAAGGTAATAGTACCTTTCTGTGTGTTTCATGAAAAACTACCGGAATAAAAATGAGCTACGCCTCAACTTACCATATTTATAGTTTATAGGTACAAACTTGCTCTTTCCCTCGAATGTGCATCAACACTCGGTCATATGTAAGCAAAAGTACGATTGGTGGGCTCCACAGCATTTTCTGCTCTATCAATCAGTTTCCGCTCGTCACCGGAATAATCGGAACTGAAAAATATTAACAGGCACTCCTTCCACAACAGATTTTCTACCTCTCTACCAGCAAACTTACTGTTCGTTTAGATTAGGCCTCCGTCATTGCTATGAGAACCAACCGGATGCGGCGTCAAGACTTTAGCCCTACATTATAGGTAATTTCTGCATTACCATCGGTATGTTTTTCAACGATAAGATAACAACATCTTAAGACTACAAACATTTGCTTTGGAATATCACAGAGAACTTGAGTGACTATTCTGTTGATTTACAAAGTTAATTTGTTATTTATTAAATTGGATATTGCTAATAAATTAATTTTGATCCAATTATACAAAGTATATTCCGTTAATTGATGAAAATCCTTGAAATATCAATTTTCGAATGAAGCTACTGTCTTTTTAGATTGTTGATAGATCAGTTAATTGAAGCACGTCCACAGAAATTCTGACACAGAGGAAAACGTTTACATAGAAACTTATATGAATGTATATAATGTCCTTATAGAAGGTAATACAATCTGTATCATACGAACTTTCGTCTCAATATGTCAAGTAGCGCAATCTACAGATAATCTTGATATTAATACGATCTAAAACAAAAACAAAATTTGAGAAGTACTTCCAAGTCAAATGTTACTTCATATTTAATTTCAAATGCCCCCATAGGTTAGAAACTCAGCTCTTTATTACATGCTGTTACTGAAATATCTCAACTGCTATGTATAATTCTCATTGTAAGACTACTATGTCGCAGCATCAAATCAATTTAGTGTATCTCGTTAGTAATATCGTTCTAGAAGTTCCGAATTTTAGTTTAAAATTTGATATGAATGAAAATACTAATTTGCCTTATATCACTTCAAACTGCTTTATTCACAGATGTCTGACTGCTTGGTCTGACTCGAAAAGACTTTCTACACTGAAAAATAATTTCTTGTTATGGTAGTTCTTGAGCTAAGAAAAAATACCTGGTGACTGAACGTAATGAAATAAGCAATTTATACTGACACCGTGTACAATTATTACAGTTGAAGATCTGTACGGACGAGGTACTGGCCATCATAATTGTATTGACCTGCGACTTGTTACGTCGTACATGTAGTTCAAACTATGATCTAAGTTGGACTGTAACTCTCTCTGAAACACCTCAATAATTCAATTACAAAAAACTATCGATGAAGCATTTATATGACTGTCCACGTAATGAAATCTAAATAGGAAGACAAAATTAAACTTATCGTAAAATTTGTTAAATTTTTGATCGACTGCTTTTAACGTTCTAAACAAGGTGAGCTTTTAAGGATGGGATATGACCACGCGCGTACACGCACATACACACACGCACAAAAGAGCACTCCTGGACAACCAAACGTCAGAAAAGACGAAAGTGTTCAAAAGGTTTACGAGTATTTATGATACAAGAAAACTTGTTCAAGCCTATTTATTTTATTTTCACTTAACTCACTTGCCACGGCAACACATTAGCAAGTATCAAATGCTCTAGCACACACACTGCTATCATGGACAAATGTCATACGACAAACAAGTTAATACCAGGTTTGTCGGAACAAGCTCTCGGCTAGCTTGTTTGTCATCTCGATGCACTAACATTCTGCACGGTATGAGATATCAGTTTAAACGCTTAATTGCCAAAGAAATAGTGTGGCTAAAATTAACTAAATCTTATCAACCATACAAATATACGAAAATATTTTGATTAAAAAAATAATAAAATGATACATACATATACACATGCTGTGGATACATTTGTTTTTTTTTTGTTTTTTTTTTAAAACTTTTTTGTTTTTGTTTTTCGTAGCTAATCAATTCTGTGTTCCAAAGGATACGCGTGTTCCTTTGGTATTCTTATATATACATTAATTGGTAACACGAGGGTGTGTCGTTCTTTATATATATTTTAAAACATAGTTTCTCACACAAAAAAGAAGGTACTGAATATTTTGCTGCACACAATTCCACTGCAAACGGACCACAATAACATCAACAGAGTTAAGACAGTGATTTCAAAGCAATGTGATGTATACAGCGAAGTATTACAATAAAGTAAAATACAGTTGGTGTGTAAACCGAAACCTGTAATATACGTATAAATGTATATAATATGTATTGGTCACATGAGTATGTGCCGAGTTATAAAAAATCAATATTCTTGGTACTCTCTGAGGAATACAAATGTTTAAAGGATTAAAATGTATTTTTCAATGCTAGTAGTAGCACCAAAACTTGAGTTCTGCCATGGTCTGCAATTCACCAAGTGCTTGGAAACTAAATTAAAGGTTAACATAATGACTACTCATACATAGTGGTAACGAACCAAGAAATACTAGGTTTCCAGGGAGTAGGGGCAGAAATTAATATCAGAAAGAAAATGGTAGCATGAATTAACAATGGGGTTTTTATATATCACCATCAAAAAAAGGACACTATTGTCAAATTCTTTCCTTTTTCTACTGAAAACATGACACGAGACATATCTCAAAAGCACCGAAGCAAGGCAAGCCCACCAGGTTGTCATGCAGCAGTCACACGAAAAGAAGTCTGTCAACTCCTAACTGGTGTACGTTAGTACAATATTTCTTTTATACATTAGAGAGAACTTTTACTTATTTTAAGAAGTCACAACATACTAGGCATGTTTAAGGAGTTGGTGTTGGAACATGTAACAGAAGTCTGAACACATTCTTTAATGGTATGTAAACATACCAATGGATGTTCACTTTATAACGTATGACTGGCAGCAATGTTTTTGTTTTTTTTCCTTTCTTTAAAAAAAAAATTCGTTCATCTAGAATTCTTAATCAGCCCCACAATTTCTATTTTATTCGGCCACATCAATTGATAATTACTGCACAGCCTAAGTCCCTCTCCCCGATCCCTGGCAGTAGATAGATAGTAAATGTGCACTTTATCTGGCTTAAGAGCCAGGATTCCCTTGTTTGTTAACACAGTAAACGTTCATAATGCTACCTGAGGTGAACAGATTAGGTGCAATTTCCAAGCATTTGATAAACACACCATGCACCATATTCTCCCGATTTATTCCAGCATTACTTTGCACCTGGAACTTTGCTCAGAACCTATGGAAAGAAACGGAACAATATTAGTTTCCATTATAAAACTAAATTCTTAAATTTCAAGACAAAATTAAGTTTTTTATGTATTAATATCACTTAGGTGGTAATACGAACACAAGCATACTCAATTCGATTCAATTCATCTACATGCGTAACACTTACATTAAACGGGTTAGTACATTTTATGGTGTGACATGTGAAACGGAAGTAGATAGCCTTACAAGGAACAGTACAGTGATGGCAGTTCACTACATACAACTACATAAAATATATTTTAACACCCTTCATATCCCAGATTTCAAATTGTAATGAATATAATTTAGGTTAGATCAAAAACCCTACCATCTAGATAATTTAATCTTTAACCAACTAATAAAATTAATTTTAGAGCTTCATCTCCGATGTTTTATATAAGCTGTGATCTGGAATCTACATAATTGGTTATTCTAATTAAGAGGGATATTTGAATACTGATTTCCCTGATACAGTGAGTTTGTAGAGGAATATCAATTAACAGAAGATATGTTTCAGAATATATTATTATTATCATTATTATTATTATTGAGTAAAACATAGTATGAAGTCGTTGTCAAGATCAACAACTACGACACTGTTTCTATACTAGATGTTAAGCGTTGGATATTCAAGTATATATATTTCATAATAAATCTGAGTATATCGAATATGTTTGGAATCTTATTTTATAGTAATAATGAATTTGTAGGATGGACTATAGATACTACCCCCGAGAAGTCAAGTGAGCTAATTGAATGAGATTGAGTTTCACCTGGAATCTAGGCCATCTCAGATTATATATCAGACAAGATACATTTATATTCAATCATCTCTATATTACTATTATTTTTATTATAAATAAATCATTCCTAACGGAATTTTACTTTCTAACGAAACAGCCAAGGAGGAGCTTTCCACAGGAGGGAAAATTCCAACTCTCTATTCATCTTACAAGTAGAATACTGGAGCAGTAATAAACACTACTTACATTCTAATTAGGTAAAAGCAAATTCAATCACCAAGGAACATGTTTAAGTTTATTAACTGGAATAACATAATTTAAATGTAAACTACTTTGAAAACTAGTATAATTTTGGGATGGGATGCATAAATTGTTAACATGTCAGGTGTGATAAGAGTGGATGTTCCTAGTTTCAGCGTAGTGATGCTTGTTGAGAACTTAAAATGAACATCCCCTATAGATTTACACACATGGCAAGGTTCTAAAAATAGGTTGGTTGATATTCTCCTTTGTATATCGTAAATAATTCCTTGTGCTCTCTTTGGTATTCAGACAATAGACAAGCTTGTAGATTCTCACAAAATACAGCAACATTGAGCAAAGTACAGAATTTTGTGTAGTATATCGTTAAAAATGTTTACCTTGGTGTTTCTAATACAAATTCACACCAATAACATAGATAGAAATTGTGGAAAGGAATATACACTAACTGTCGGAAAAAAAAAAGTTAAACAAAATGATGTTCCTTCAGCGCAAACGTTTCTGCATCACTGTCTCAATCATATACAGCAATCAATTAGACACACACACTCTCTCTCTTTTTTCTTTCTTTTTCTCTCTCTCTCACACACAGAGAGGGAGAGAGAGAAGAGAGAGAGAGACCGAGGCCGTTGGAAAGAAACAGAACACATGTAAGCC
>JAGDQP010025884.1:0-26468 GCA_022664845.1 Lepisma saccharinum
ATTTCAAGTGTGAGGTTCCTGTGTTCCCTGTTGTTTTCACTGTTTTGAAATTTGTTATTTCTGATTTGACACAGAGCTTCTACGTGATACGTACAACCACCCGAACGTACCCTGTCTATATGAAAAAAATGTGAGGCACTTATATCTACTTTGACTCTGCGGCTATGAGCGTAGGATTTGAACCTGAAAGGCAAGATGAGATTAGAATGGACTAACCAACCCGGGGAAACATACGTATATGAAATAGACTCTATGGTGTATGAGCATACGTGGTCCGCCTCCTACTACAGGAAACCGATGGATGTATGTAAAGGACAATGTAAGCAAAGGGGAACAATGCAACAAATAAAAGCAAAGCAAATAAGGTTCTCTTTAGCATCTCTATTTAGAGCTCCTTCCACTTCGGGAGTTCTACCAGAACTGATATTACATATAGCTTGCGCTATTTATATAGGGATATGACATAGACGTTAAAATAAATCCGTGCAAAAGCACCCGAGGTGCGAAGAGTTTAGCCAAGTTCTTCAGCTCTAAAAGTGGTGAAATGGAAAACGGATGAGCCAAGTTCCTTGACGTACGCGTGAAGTGGAAAGGTTCATAATGTTCGACTTCAAGCTTTAGGTTGTTGGTGGTGGGCGTGGTGGGTTTTATGGCCGCCACCAGCCTTCTGGCTTGAAGATCATGAACCTTGCCACCTCGCTCCAAGTTCCAGTCTTCCTCTTACATACTGTCGCCAAGGAACTTCTCATCCATCCTCCATGTTACCACTTTTTAGGGCTGAAGAACTTGGCTGAACTTTTTGCACTTATGATGTTTTTGCTCGGATTTCACAGCTATTTGTAAGTGTTAAATATATATATACTTGCTTCGCTGGGGGCGCTGCTTCCAATATCCCGTGGCGGGCTGCACCCATAACTTGTGGAGTTTTGGGCGACTACGCTCCCTTTATCGCAACCAGACTCTCCAGGGGACTGCACCCCAGTGGTACAATTCTTCCCCATACCCCTGGTGGTTTTCCCCATTTATTGTAACCTACTCGTGATTGTACATCTTAATTCCAAATTACCTCTCCTTATCTTCAGTGGTTTGGAAAATGTATTTTGGGCGGCCATTTTGGATTAAAGAGGGAGACATTTTTAACATTATCTTAAATTGTCATGACTTAATCGTGATTTTACATGTTCATACCAAATTGCATTTTTCTATCTCGAACGCTGTGGAAAATGTTATTTGGGCTTTCATTTTGAATCCAAGATAGCGACTTTCTTCAAAATGTTGTAATATTTTCCTAAACAACTCTTGATAATACATATTTATGTGAAAGGTTGTATCTTTAGGTCAAACGATGCGGAAAATGGATTATAAGGTCCGCCACTTTGGAGACATTTTGTAATATTTTCCTAACCTACTAATGATATGTACCATGATACTAAATTTCTTTTTTCTAGCTCCAGTCGTTTAGGCTGTGTATTCTATGGAAATTTCCTTTTGGGGCCATTTTGGAACTACCACCAAAAAAAATCTTATCCCAAACAACGCTTCCTAGCTCGGGACGTTTCCTTTGTTAATTAAAGTGCCTCTTTAATTTCCAAACAATTAAGTTTATAGCACTTATTTATAGAAGTGTTATATCGATGGAGATATTCGCAAATAATCATTGTTCTATGATAAAATTTAAATAATTTTCTATGCATATTTGATTACTATGTATAGTGCCCTGTCTTCAGTAAGGTTTTGTAATATTAGGCAAATACCTTTTAGATATAAACTAGAACTTTGCCTATATTCTCCCCGGTGAAATAAGTTAATCTTATTCTTATGTGCTCCGAAAATAAACTATTTTGTGACGTAATGAATAACGCTTGTCTTTACGTGTAAGTTTCTGTTTTCTTGTGCAAATTTATTTCTCTCAACTCATTGTTAGTGTAATTTCGTTTCTTGTTGTTTATTGGTTTATCTAACTCAGTAAGTTATTGTTCATTTTTTTAAAAACTGAATTCTCTCTCTTGTCATTCTCGTTTGTAGTTTCACAGCTGGCTGGTGAGTATTTTATTCCTAGGGATAGACGTTTCAATAAAAATACAACTTTTCAAAATTTAATGAGAGACTTTTGCTTCTTGATACACATATTTTCCTTCCATAGATTATACCGTGTTTTGCACTTTTAAAATCTTCTTATAGCAGTAAAATCAAACAATCCTTACATATTCTAAACCATTTAATTATAATCTTATAAACATAGGTGCTTAGAAATCATAACATGTGTCTAAATTAGCTTGATATTTGGTATAATGTATTCTTAGTTTTCGTTGTGAATAAATATAATCGATGTAGGAGAACATAACAGAGGATAGAAAGAAAATAAATCGGAGTTTGGAGACTTTGTATAATGTTAATAATCGAAAGATACTTTTGACATTTTCTTACTACTTATTACGATGTCTCATCTGAAAGTTTAAACGTTTGGTAAAAGTGCCTGATTTTTACAGGTTTCAAGTACGAAACATATGGTTGTTTCCGATCCAATGAATATTATTACAAAACTCTAAAATGTCTATAGTTTGAACATAAAATATTTTACATTTTCTTTTGAAATGTCCATAAAGGTAAGAGATGATGTTGGGAATCGCAATGTATTACTAAAATGACTTTTTTCTTACTAACTTCATCCACCCAAGATGTTAATTGTCATACCTCTTGAATGAAAGTAAGGATCCTCCTCGAAGAATCGGATACTGTATTAGACAAGGCCAATTGTGATTATTCATCTTGTAACAACTTTAACTGATATGTACTATTCTGACGATGGCATGAAACTCTTGACTTGGAGATTAAACTCAAATTCTTGCCTTCTCAGTACTGGAAAGAGATTAAAACACTGTATATCGCTCATGAATATTAACAGAAATGCTTCAAAATGTTGTAGGTTGGTATAACAACGCTGATTTCCATATTAGTAGGCGTCCGCGAAGCAGACATTCCAATTAGACCCGGATTTGGATAAGGGGGAATGAATGTAAAGTTAATGTCCAAAGTTTATGCTCTGCTGTAAAATTTCTTCTCCAAATAAATTTGCAATGAATCTCCCATGAGGAAAATATCAGTGAACCGACGTTTGGCCTTTGTCGGCATAATCTGCGCCGACGCTGGCATAAGACGTCGGCTTAATGACCGAATATTGCGCATAACCCGACGTTCTGCCTACCAGGGCGGACCGACGTCGAATCACCAAATCCTCAACTTTCACCTTCAAACACCGAAGAAAAACAGCATCATTTTCAGTTGGTGAAAATAGAGAATTGACAATATTGTGAATGACTCACATTTTTTTTTTCTTTTATGTTACGAACACTATTGTGAAGTAAAGGCATTCATATGGGCTTGAATTTGGTACTGAAATGTTTGATTGGATCTTGCGTTAGAACAATATTTCTTCATAAAAAGTGTTCTCTGATATTTTGAATCTTTAGTAGGATGGAAAGAGGAGAGAGGCCTAAATCTCTAGTGGGGGTTACACACTATGGCGGATAGTAACAGGAGGTCTCATAACCTCCTAAGAAAAGAATATGAAAAGATTGGGAGAAGTAGGTCTAAATGGGTTATGTTGACACTAAATTAGTGAAATGTTCTATGTCTACTATACTAAACGTTATAAATTACTTCCCACGTTCATGTAACCCCCCACATCTGCTTATTTATTTACCATACTAATATGCTCTCTCTCTCATACAGAGAGAGAGAGAGAGAGACAGAGAGCCAGAGAAAGAGAAAGAGGGAGGGAAGTACAGTCTATATTTGTCGCATTAAGTCCTGTTTTAGAAAGTCCCGTCATTTCAAAAATTCGTTACGCCCACTTATGATCCCCCAAACTGAGACTTTTGTTTGCAGCATAATCATTGTAGCCATCTGTGCAAAATGTTAGAGCTTCAGTAAGAAAATCTTAAGTAGGTGCTACAAGAAAAAAAAAATTATTGTGAGTGACATACGGAAAAATTTACCTGCTGTAAATTTCCAAGGTTTCTTGTTCGCTCTCGTACAAAGGGTTTAATTCTAGTAAAACAATGAATGAACGCTTGTTACAATGTTTAGTGTTTTTATTTATGCGGGTGATTGATTCGACAGCCCTCTGAAAGAAACACTGGTAATGAAGCTGTGAGGTCTGCTTGTGTTTCTTTGTGAAGTTACCTTCGCGTTCTGTCGCCCATGCTGTACATTGGTCATCCAGAATGTGGCACATTTTGCTGATTGGGATACCCGATTTGAGCATGGTTTCCTGTTACGTGGAAGGGAAGTGATTTTCTGGAAGTCACAAGGATCAGTTTATCCATTTCTAAAGTTATTTAGCGCGTAATTTTTCCGACGAGGTAGAAATACAATTCAAAATACAATTCAAACCGCATATGAGTTGAGTAACTATTTCTCAAGTTATCATTGTTCCAGAGTTGAAACGCGTCACGGGATCAATGCTTGTGACCCGGTTGTCACGGCTATCCTGATGATAAAGCAGAGGTTTAATTATTTCCTTATTATATGCTTCTGTGTTTGAACCGTGTTTCTTTCAGAGGTGAGTGAGGTTGGGGGTGTTATCTCACAAAAAATATGTCCCCAAAAAGCTCATAATACTACCAATAACATAGAATTTTTCTGATATCCCCGGAAAGAACAAAAGTATCTTCAGAGGTATGCAAGTACTACACTAGGAGAGACTATTCTGATATAATTTTGTGCTTAAGTAATAATAGGATAAAAGCATTAAAATCTTTTATAATTCTCCAAAATTAAAGTTCTTTGCGTAAAATCACTTCTCAAAGAATCTCACAAATTTCAATATTGATTGATTCAAACCACTCAAGATTCGACTATCGGGCTGCCGAGTAACAACATTATTGTTCCGGTCAAGGTTTGGACTCATGTCCGGGTCAGGTCGGGTCACCGAGTCACCAAAAGTGATCCGGTTACATTTCTCTGCCTTGTATACAACACGGAACTGCTTCTAATTGTAACAGTTCGCTGTTTATACAAAATTACGTATACCAAAACACATTCTTTCTATTTATAATAAATATACCTAATTTCTGGATTTCCTTTAGGTTCTTGCCTGTTCTATCCACATACGGAGCAGCTCTGTCACAAACGATGTAATATTTTGGTGAATTATACGGTGCAAGTGAGAAGTACTTTGTTACTTATGAGAACATATATCTGTGGTAGCTTAAAATGTACACATAAAACAAGTTAGTAATGCGATGTTACTAACAATCACCAGGGCTCCGGTCCCTTGATAACATCGCAGACATAAACATTCATATGTTTATAGCTTGGCATCCACAATACTTTTCTATTGTGTCAAATAATATTTATGCCAAGTTTGGTGCAGATAAGTCTAACAACATAAAAACAAAATAAATATTGGGTTTTAAAATGGTTGGCACCGCGGCATCGGAAAAACATGGTTCTGTAAGCTCTGAGGTAGTTTATCCAAGACTTGTGCAAATATATCTCAACCACGTATCTATACATTGTGGTTCAGAAGATATATTTTAGGACAGGGTTGGAAACACTGACAATGGCGTACTTTGAGACCAGAACACCGACAGTAATTTTCTATCGGTTGAATAATATCTGTGTAAATTTGGTGATGCTACGTCTGACGTAATGAAGGAAATATTAAAAAATGTTTTTTTTTTAATTAAATAAGGTTTCAATACTGACAACTACGACCGGATCTTTCTTGAGAACATAGACGTCCACAGCTTGAATAATGATTAGATCAAGTTTAGTGCATATAGGACTAACTAAACGGAAGTATTTTGAACAATTACATTGAAGATAATGGGTTGGCAACATCGAACCACTGCTCCAATCAAGACGCTTCCGACGCCTATGAGCAAGTATATCCAATAAGTTTTCACCAAGACCCAAGCACCTCTCTATAACTTGTGGTTTATAGTATTTAATTTCTAGACACGAACGGACAGACTTACTGAAAGGAATTATAAGATTCCTTTTTCTACAGCTTGTTTATCAAGTGACCTAAATTAAAAGGTATAGTGATTCTAACGTATGCTCAATGTAGAAAGAATCCCAGTAAAGACCGGAATTTTGGGAGCTTTTGCCATTTAAAAAAGAATATTTGTAGCTCTGATATAAAATTTTGAAAAATAATTAATAATCGATCTTTTATCTCTAATAACCCAAAGTAGACATCTGCATCTTAACCTTACCAAAAGCAGCGAAACAGAAGAGGAAATTGTGTGTGTGTCCCTCCAAAATTTTATACCGATGCCCTTGATGTGTTCACTGATTTTTTTTTGTATCAGACCCACGGCCTTCTTCTATAAATCACCAAAGTTTCGATACAATTATTCATTAGATATATCCACAGAATATTATGTATAAGGAGAGATGCGGGCTATGAAAGAACATCTTTATACTCCTTCTCTTCTTCAATACAGACGCTGTAGTTGTACTTAAAAATAACGATTGATCCCTAGTTTCATTTTCTGTATGAGCACAATAAATTCCTAGAAGATTATATGGCCAAAGATCAACAAAAACAGAAATCTCCTTGAAAAAGGAAATGTTTCAAACAAAAGGTGTATTGATAAAACACTAAATACCCTTCAAAGTTCTAAGACTTTGCAAGGCTACGGTTCAAGAATTATGCAAAGTAACAGTGCTACTACACGTACTGAAAAAGCAAAACCCTACACCAGTGGATATCAACAAGAGTGCCGCGGCACCTTATTATGCTCCGAGATTTGTTAGATGCGCCGTGAAACTTCTTGACCTTTGTGCTTCAGCTGCTAAAAGCAATTGAAAACATTTCATTCAATATTTACTTCGAAATCCAAACAATTTTTTCCGAATATTTTCATGAGCAAAAACATATTTATTTTAAAAATAAGTTATTTGTTTGTTTATGTCTCACAATAAAATATCAGTGACCAAGTTTCCATTATTATTGCTAATTGGTACGTTAGTGTGTCTTGGGAAAACACTATAAAGGATAGTGTGCCGCGCACAGAAAAAGGTTGACAACCAGTTCTGTACACAGTAAAACATTTAACGTATGTATATCTGTATAAACTATTTGCGCATATGGGATCAAACGATATTGTCAAGAGCGAAAATGCGATCGAGGCAAACGTTTTCCAAACTATACAATCTTAAATCCAATATAATCCCACTGCAGATAATGACTTGGTATTGCCAGTGTAAAGTTGGTCCAACGCTTATTGGTTGCTGTGCACACATTGCGTTAGAAATATAGTACTTAGAGACACCATGGTTAGAAATATGGTACTTAGAGATACCATTGTTAGAAATATGGTACTTATAGATACCATGGTGAGAAATATGGCATCAGTAGGAATCAATTATGGCAGTTCTATACTGGACGTAGCCTCTACAAGAGATTAGAGTGATAATAATGAAGAAGAAAAGATGTTTCTCACGTAAAACAGGATAACAAATTATTATTATTTTAATCTGGAACATATCCATTGTACGCATTTCATTTATTTGTGGGTATAGTCAACGATCTAATTCAGGCTGATCGTTCAGGATAATGAATAATTCAACTCTACGCCCTTTCACATATTTCATGCTTGTTTACCCATATTTGCTCTTCGAGCCATTAATATTACATATTGATGTTCAAAATGCGATTTATTTGGAGAAAGTAAACCTTGAAGTTCATGTGTAAATACTATATTATGAGGCGCAGCAACAAATCTGGTTTGGTCTTGGGTAATAATGAAATATGAATGCCTAAGACTCTAATAGTTGTATCAAGATGGAATAAAACCATTTCGCTCCCGTGTTTCAAGGCTAAGTAGAAAAACAAACATTAATAACGACAAATATACCGTGGCACACTTACTGCGCGCCATCTTCGAAAATAATTACTTCTGCCTGCATTTTCATTTTTTTTAATGTACACGCATTAGCAAACAAAAACATCGGGAACTTAACAGAGAAGAGTGTAATATATTATTCGTTAAAGCCTAAAATTCCCACTGATTAAAAGGGTCTTGTTTAAGATCTAATTTCTCACAATTCTTGAGTTAAAATATAAGAACATTAACCATATATACGGTATCTTGACTGATTCTACTAAGTACAAAATTACTTTATTAATGTATGATGCGTATGAAAAACAGTACATACATATGGTCTACATTCTGCACTAGAATTTAACTAATCAGACAGATTTCTAAAATTGAACCGAAATATTTCAATAAATTATTAGCCTACATAGTGAAGTATATTACCTACATTTTTATTCAGTAATGATTATTACAAGCATGTGTAAGAAATAATAAATAATTAATGTATTGATTTATGTTATATGAAACTGTACGTTAACATATTCATGTATTTGTCTTAGTGAAGTGGTGAGAGAGAAATAAGACGAAATTAAATAGTATCAGGTCATCTGTAAGTCAATTTCTGGTGCCCCCATTTCTCCGAAATTTTCAAATTTCCTCGTATTTCAGATTTTAGCGTACTGAAAGATACATCACGATTTCTGGATTCCAGTTTTATATATACCGGTACCTATTTTTTCGTTTTATACTTAGAATACGTTTTGTGATAGTTTCCCTAGTTAGTTTCTGATGAAGACATATGCATCATATAGTTTTATGCACATCAATTTTGGTTTGATTGCTTGAATTTTGAATTTTATCTGTGTAATCAATATTCAGTACATTATTTATGAACATTTATTTCTGAAAACTAGTTATAACTTCGTACGTTAATGTGTTTTCCTCTATATTGTCAGGTTAGTAATGCTAAGGAATGGCATCTAGAAAGAATCAACTGTTGACTAGAGCAGAAATATCATGTCTTGAGTTCAGCATTCCTAAAAAACTCAATGAATCGGTGCTTCCTACTGAAGGAGATGTGACGAAATTATATCTTTATATGCACCTTCAAAAGCAAAATGAAGAAAACTCAGGAACCTCATGTTTCAGAAATTAGCGATACTGTTTGTCAGAAAGTGGTAGGAATATGGATGAAAGCATCATTTCCATCAGTGTTACATCAGCAAGTTGTTTCAAAAGTGCAAAATCTCCACCAACACTATCGAAATCTCTTAAAGCCCTCTAAGCCTAGACAAAATGAAGAATACTACAAGAAAAAAAATGCATTGTATTGCTCACATGCTAACTCAACATTATTTGATATGTGGTGTTGCCAGTGTAAAGACTTTTCAAAATGTGTTTGTTCTAGAGAGAAGGAATTACTTACCGAACTAAGATAATTTCTTTTTGATCAAACGACAACGAGAAAAATGTTGATTGGAAAACCTGATTTTAAAAAATTCAAAGAATTGAAGAAGAAATAAGCAAGAAAAGGTAGGGAAGAAGCAAGACTTCAGAAACATTGAGGTATTTATTGTAACTCGATGAATTAACAAACATAAACCTAATTCATATACGTGGGTAGTCCATTGTTGTCAACATGGATCTAGAGAACCTATCTAGAGAACCTGGACCTGAAAGTTGTAACTCTGGTCTAGCAAGGAAGGATCACAGTTCTCAAACACACAAATCCTATTCACATTTAATACATCGCAAGCAAAATAATGAGATATGTCGATTACCAAAATTTAAGGTGCCATGGTCCAGGAAGAGGTGAGCTAGGGACTCCGGAACTTCTAATGTCACAAAAATGTATATAAAGGCAGTAGTGAGGTTTTAATGATATATCTTGAAAATGGGAAAAGTAATCAAAATAAAACTTGCCCAACATGTAACTGACCACAAGTAGTAACCAAAACCATAAGCAGTGTTGCCATCTAGGAAGCAGTGTTGCCAACACAGAACAATGCTACAATTTTTAAGTAGCATTATATACCAATTCATGCACAGTGGAGAAGTACTCGCACTAGCAAAGAAAATAGTACAAGTTGGTTGCACAGTGTTGCAAAGTATGGAAGATATATCACACCAACAAGAAGCTCTATGGTACAAGCGATCACAATGTTCTTTTGTTTGTTACTAGTGCCTTTTAAATATATCTTACTTGACACGTGGTTCCATTCAGTGGTGACAATGCTTTCACCAGTCCCCAACTCTCGGTACTGTACGTGCTGATTGGCGTTTTTACTGTTATTCCAGATACCAGCATATTGGCCTGTGTCTCCACATATATTTTCTAATCCAACAACTTTCAGCTCATATATCTTCCATAGTTTGCAACACTGTGCAAACAACTTGTACTATTTTCTTTTCTAGTGCCAGTACTTTTCCACTGTTCATGAATTGCTATATAATACTATTTAAAAAATTGAAACTTTTTGTGTTGGCAACACTGCTTCCTAGATGGCAACAACTGCCTCCTAGATGGAAACACTGCTTATGTTTTTGTTACTACTTGTGGTCAGTTATATGTTGTGCAACTTATATTTTGATTACTTTCCCCTTTTTGGAGATATTCCATTAAAACCTCACTACTGCCTTTATATATAATTATACATTTTTATGACATTCGACCCTAGCTACCTTAACCCTGGACCATGACACCTTAAATTTTGGTAATCTACATATCTCGTTATGTAGCGTGCGATGTATTAGGTGTGAATAGGATTTGTGTGTTTGAGAAACGTGACGCTTCCTTGTAAGGATTAAGCAACATAGGAAATAATTCATCGAACCAATTATTCATTTAAAAAGAACTTATAAATTAATCATAACTAACTCACTAAAGCGGGAAAGGCGTTAAGGTCAATCTGAAAACATTCCGACAACATGACTTCAAAATTACCCTGCAATATCATTATAATTTTCTACGTCTATATCTATGAATCAATATTTTTTAAAATATTGCCATCAAGATTTGTAACCATTTAGTTATAAAAACCACTACCAAATATGATTAATATAAAAATAGTGAGATAACATGAACTTGTATAATTAGTATAGAATGATCCAAATGTTAATTAAATTTCACAACACAATTTGAAATTTCGAAGCTCTATAAATTTGCAACCCGTTGGAGTAATAAAGCAATTTGTTTTCGTTGAAGATTTTTTGCAAAACAACCACCAGTTAAAACTATGAAGACACATACCCATACACTACACAAACACACAATGAACAAAATAATAAAGAACACATGTATATAAGAAACAAAATGAAGAAATCAGATAAATATATGGTAGTCCCTTTTTGTCCCCTTCAATTTTTAAAATCGCATATTCTAACGCAAAGTTAAACAGTAGTGGTGACAAGGCATCGCCTTGTTTCAATCCGTTGCGAATCTTGAAACTATCTGACATATTATTACCTATCCGTACTCTGCTTAAGGGCTCGCTGAGACACATCTTCACTAGTTGAACCATTTTTTTCGGATTTCCAAATCCTATTAAGATACTGTATAACTTTTCCCTTTTGATAGAATCAAATGCTTTCTTAAAATCAATGAACAGCTGATGAACCGTCCCACTCTATTCAAATTTCTTCTCCAAAATTTGTCTCAATTCAAAAATCTGGTTCAACGTGGATCTATTTGTTTTAAATCCGCATTGGTGATCTCCAATTATTTCATTTACGTATACACTTAGGCGTGTTAACAGAATATTACTTAATACCTTGTAACAGGTTGGAAGTAACGAGATTCTGCGGTAATAATTACAGTCCGATTTATCGCCTTTTTTGTAAATAGGAACTATTATTGAGGTTTTCCATTCCTTTGGGAGCTCCTCCTTTCTCCATATAGCACTTATCAATTTATGTAGTTCCTTGATTAGTGCCGTTCCTCCTGCTTTGATTAATTCGGCTGGAATATTGTCTATTCCTGGTGATTTGAAAATTTTCAATTTCTTTACCGACATCTCGATCTCGTTAGGTTCTGTGCTATTACCTAAATTTCAGTTCGGGAATAGACGGAACTGCGGTGTGGATTTCAAATCCCTCTGTTTGTTCCCCGTTACGTACATTAAGTAGTTTGTCGAAATAACTTTTCAACACATCGACAATTTTAGTCGGATCAGCCAGGAGATCTCCACGTTCATTTCTAATCATTCCTAACCTCGGCTGGTAACCTTTCCTTAACGAGATTACCCAAGGCTTCCAAAATACTCTACAGGCCTGGAGGTAGCGAGAATGACGTCACACTGCGGGGCTCACTGGCGTTGATACCATACAAAGCAATAGGAAAGAAGCAGATATTGTAGTTTCTTTTTCCTCCTGAGAACTAGGAAAATAGTTGGAATGTTATTTTGTGTTAGGACAACCTATTATCTTCTCTGGAAGTGTGTAGTGTAATTTAGAACGCTTTATTAAAACACTTTAGAATTGGGAGATACTTCAATTTGCGTCAGTTTTCTTTGAAAGAGGATACGCGAAAATGTTAATTTGTGTACTACTGATAACTGAAAACTCAACAAAATAGATCTCATCATTTATAGTTTGAGAATGTTGGTTCATACATCCCCCCACCCAATACATACATACACAAAATACGAATCAGATAAATCCACAGAAGGATATGTGAATGTCACAGATTAATCTTCAGTGCAGAGTTCAAGTGTTGGGAATGCCAAGTTTTGTATCGGAATTCCGAAATGCCACATTTCAGATTGTGCAAAGAGTTCTGAATTCTAGAATTGATTTCGGACTGTCCACACCTCCTCCCCTGTTCTGAAATGGAAATTAGCATTCCGGAATTTGAATTCCGAAAGTATGAATTTCAGAATTCCGGAATGTCAGATTTAATTTTATTTATGGCCTTTTGAGCATCTAAGGGTCAGGCTGGGCGAAATGTCGGAATTGACTTAGCACTTCCGACACCCCTACCATCTAGGTTGCATAAATGTGCTGCTGTTTCGGCGTTATAGGCTGTCGAAAGTGTGTGAAAATGAATTTCAAAGCTTGATATTTTCAATACCATTAACAGTAGAACTGAAGCGGCACGGCGTCCGTCATTTTTCCTCTCTAAAGAAGATAGATAGAGAAGTTTCCGTGAGAGAGTAGGTGTTATTTTCACGGTGTTACGTTTTTTTTTAAATTTAGAGAGACAGGCAGACAGACATACATACATACAGTAAACCTCTGTTAACCGAAATAGCGTTTAACCGCAACGGAAAAAAAATCGAAAAAGATAAACTTTGAAATGCTAACAGAAAAAGATAGATTTTTTCAAAAGATAGTCAACTTAGTTGTATAAAAGGTTGTCCAACAGTAGAAGCATTTAAAGTTTTATTAAAAGTCTGTTATATACCTAATCTAAAAGTGTAATTTTTTTACCATTGCCTTCAATTTTTTCACTTTAAACTTTGAAAAAACACACATTTTTTAACCGAAATTTTGGTTATCGGAAATTACCCATTTTATTTCGGATAACAGAGGTTCTACTGTACATACATACAGACAGACATACAGAGAGGGAGAGTGAGAGAGATTTAATTTATTAATGATGCTGAGTGTTCGCGCACACTGGTGATTAAAAAATTGAGAGAGAAAAAAATCAATTCATTAAAAAATCACTAAAATTGTTAGCTTCCGCACTTTATGTTTGAGCACAAAATATAAATTTCTTATTTTAAGATATCACTTCCAGCTTTCTGCATCTTGTCTATTTACTTTCTTGTATTTTTACTTCAAATACGATTACATACCTTTGTTGCAAAACACACTACTCATAGATTAGATAAATTACTTCTTACTGTGCAATTAGCCTTATGTGTAACTACTTAGTTGCTAGTGTGTGCGGAGAGGTTTAAACACATGTGTTGTATTTCTGCAAGCGATAATTATACCACATCTGAAATAGAGTATTTCATATTTTTTTTAATCGCGGTGATTTTAAAATTGGGAATGCGCGCGGTCATGTAGTAAGAAGTATATTCTTCATTTTCGCAATTAAAAAGCCACCCAGAAAAAAATGCTGGTGGAAGCCTTATTAAGACGAAGTACTTGAACTACTGTCATAAGTACACAAGGCATGTTCAGGTATAATAAACTATGATCTACATCGTTGTGGTTTAACCAATTATTACGTATGGATTTTATCAAGTGAAGTGTCAAATAAATGAAAAAAATATATCTTCATCCAGGTTATATTTTTTAAATCTGAAATTCAGTGACTCGTTGCATAGGTTGTGAAACATATTTCTGTTGACTTTATTATATGAGAGCAATGACGTGAAACACACAGTTGGTTTAAATTTCTATTGTAACTACTTTTTGTTCATAAATCGTGTTAGCATTTAACTTTTTAAGGGAAATGTGCAACTACATCCTTATTATTTGACAACAACGATGACTAGTGTTTACATTGTAGTTGCTTCTTTCATTTTGTCAGTTAGTTCTGAACACTACCGTCTTTATAAGCTACCGTTTTCCTATATTTTGTCCAAAACCAAATTTACGTATTTTCCATGTTCTTGGAGCGAGCTAAGTTTCTCACTTAGGAACTTAGAGATGAGAATCTGACAAGGTTTCCATTCTTTCAGATTCGAAATTGAATGACCTGGAATTGTCTCAAGTAATCAGAATGAAGAGGGGGATAGGACAGCATTATTTTGCGCATTTATGTGCTCCTGGATCATTGAGAAAAAAGAGCAAACCGAAACCAATGTGTCGTATACCTCAGACCCTTTGGAAATATAAATTAACCTGCTCTTAAAAACTCTTATTATGCAATTGATAGTTCTCATGCTTATCTTGCTGTTACAGCTCATAATCTCATTTTATCTTTTCATATTTTATCATACGTGTCTTTAGAATACTTCTCTAATAACAGGTACTTGAAATAGTTTATCCTCAACAGTGAGTGCTTCTATGCTACACTCGAAAGTTTTTAGAGGACTAATTGACATCACCTACTAAGATTCAAATTTTGACCACCTATTAAGAAACAAGTATTTTATAGAAACAATATAAACCTCCTATTTGGAACAATTGTGCTATTACGACTCACTGATGTAAAATTAAGAACACAACTCTGAATGAACTTACACTACTATAAAAAGTGGCAGTCACAGACCGTTTTTCTTCTTTTAGTGAAAGCGGCAACCATGAGCCCAGCTTGCTTACGTCACGCGAGGGTTTTGGGCTTTATATCCAGGCCTGTTAGAGTATCCCGGGGGCCTCGTTTTACCCCTTTGTATAGATCTCGTATGTTATTTGTCTTGTCGTTTTGCTCTATCTCCTGAATCTTCTGCGTCAGATATTCTCGTTTTTTGTTTCTGAACCCGAGTGTGGCGTTTCGTTTCGATTTACTGTAGTGGTTGATATTTGCTTCTCTTTTATTACTTACCCATCGTGTTTTTCTATTGTTTCTTCTCACCTACACGTTCTTTCGCGGCGCTCTTAATTGTTTCACGAATTGCCTCCCACATCATACTTACATCAATTTCATTATTAATATCATGATTATTATTACTTGAGTCGGCTAGAATTTCGAACCTATTTGAGAGTTCGAGTTGGTAATTTTTTTTTAGCTCGGATTATTTAATCGTTTCACTTCGAATTTAAGTTGTTTTGGCCCCTTGTTTTCTCTGCTCGCGTTGCATAACTTTTCTCTTACTTTTGTGATAACTAATTGATGGTCGGTGACACCTTTCGCTCCTCTGTACGACCTAACATCCATTATGTTGGCGTGTCTTCGTCTGTCTACTAATATGTGATCGATCTGGTTGAGAGTTTTGCCGTCCAGAGATACCCATGTGTATTTCTGTATGTCTTTGTGTTCAAACTACGTGCTCTTTAATAGTAAGTTTTTCGAAATCGCGAAAATTATCAGTCTTTCTCTATTGTTGTTGGTCTTTTCGTGAAGGCTGTATTTGCCTATAGTAGGTCTATATTTTTCTTCCCTCCCTACCTTTGCATTGAAATCACCCAACAATTTTCGAATTATACTTCGGTAATTAATCGGTCAAACAGCCTTTCTAGCTCATCGTAGAATATACCTTTGTCGTTATCAGTAGCCACAAAGATCGGAGCATAGACGTTTAATGAAACCGTGTTGCTCCATCGAGTACCTATCGTAACGTACTATAGCTTTTCGTTTACGAACTCTATATTCTGAACCGCCTGAAGGATACTGTTCTTAATGAGAAATCCTGTTTCGAAATCGTGAGACTGTGTTCCCCAGTAGTAGAAAGTGTACTTACCCTGTGGGATGCTATTTTGACCCTCCCACCGAACTTCTTGTATCGCTAATATGTTTAGCTCGTACTTCTCGGTCTCGCGTACTGCCACCTGAACAGTGCCCGTTTGGTATAATGTTCATACGTTCCACGTTCCTATTCTAAGGTCTTTCTTCATCCTGTTCTAGGAGCCCCCTGAAGCAGTCCAAGCCCGGAGATACTAATGAGGGACTAGTTTACCTCCGGAATATTTTACCCCAGGAGAATCCATGAACCATCTCTTACTATTTCTTGACATGTTTTAGCGGTGTGGAGTTGTCAGCTCTACGACCTCGCAGTAAAGGTAGACATTCAAGATTTCTTCCTCTATCCATCTCTGAGCTTTGCGAAATCATTCATCTTCAGCCTCAGAGTGGTAATAGTGATGCTGCTTCCCCTTACCATTTTTCCGGTACCCACCATATCTGGTCGGCATTCCCCTATCCGCCGGCTGGGAAGGCGCCTGGTGGGAGACCAGTAACTCCAACCCGGTCTCTAAGAAACAGCAGATCAGAAATGCTACCACGCCTTTGATCTAACGAACATAAATGTAGTATATATTTTCTAATGTAGAAATGTTCAACACTCTTTCTATCCGTATTACAGATCCTAGCATTTTAAGAAGGTTCATTTGTAATATTGTTATGCAGCTGTTTAACGTTAATTCGAAAACAAACGTGACAACAAGATCTTTTAACTATGTCGGGCCTATTTAGTGCATACTGTGGCTGATAAATTAAATAATCTGTTTCAGAATATTCAATTTATTCCTTCTATATTTTAGTTTTTCCTAACTGACTCAAAATCCCAACCTATTTTCCTTATTACGGAATTATAACAGTCTATGGTTCATAAACCGTGTTTGTAATAATGGATATGAGACAAAAGGAAATGAATGTATTTCTGTCTTGAGAATGAATCACATATATGATGAAATCATGCCACTCAACAGAAATTTGTGTGGTATTGATTGCAAAGCTTTTTAGCAATTAGTAAAGGAAGTAACTATGTATTGTTGTTGTAATAACATTATTTTGGAAACCACGAAATGTTGGTTGGCTCCGGAATGATATTCTTTCAGAATTGATCAACAGGAAAGATGGACTCTTCTATCCTTAATGTCTTACCGCAAGATTCCTTATTTTCCCTAAATTTAAAACACGTAATTTGGCTTGAAATAACACGTGCAATCACTAATTCTCTGAAGATAACGTAATATGTAACCTTAAGTCGAAATTTCCAGAATAAACGACGTCAATCAGTAAGTGCTTAAAATGCTATTCATATTTGTCTTGTTATGTCAGTGTGTGAATAGAAGACGGACATGGAACCTTGCAGCTACAATAAGGTCAGATCTATTTCAGTTTACTTAGTAGACTTAGAATAATATTTTTCTACTATACCCCATACCGAGGTTGATACGGCATTTTAGTATTTGTTTCCTTAAAATAATTCAGAATCTCTTTAGCAATTAGGTTTCATTCGCACTTTGCATTAAGAAATCATGCTAGTTTGAAATTGTCTATTTTGAGAAAATATTAGAAGTAGTTATATTAAATGTATTAACGATACGGGAAGGAATAGAGTGAACTTCTGGTACGAAATAATGGCAACAGTAAAGGTATTTCTGATCACAGATCACACGGAATATAACGGCCTGCTTGTTAAGGAAAGTAACAATGGAAACTCTTGCTATGAGATAACTGAATCTTAGAATGACTTTGGCTACTTGAGATGATATTATTATTATTCTTGTTTAATTATCCTTCCCTCACTCTCTTTCTCTCTCTCTCTGTTAAATCTATTCGATAGATCCTTATTCTCTTGTGCTTTGTTAGTAATTTAAGTTATAGCTTGAGAGATTGAGTGTTCTCCAATTTGGATATTGTGAATTAATTATTAACTGTGAATCTTATTATTTGTATGTAAAGAAAGGAAATATCACTATTATAACTCCCCCTTTACAAATTCCCTTAAATGGATTGAGAGCTTCGCCTCATGAAGTTCGCTCTACTTTATATTTGTGAAATGGATTGATAGCTTCGAATTGCGAAGTCGTTCTACTTTATATTTGTGAAATTTTCATTGTCAAAACAATTCCAAAGTTCTCAAGATAACTTGTTACTTGTTTTTTATTTATTTGCTATTGTTTTATTTTTAATTATTATATAAAAAACTATTGAAAAGAAATCCTTTCCCGAAATAAATTCAGAATTGGTAATATAAAGGTATCCTTACACGTAGACTAATGAAGTATTATCTTTAGGAATTTCTAGGATGGAGACCAGGAGTCCGAGATGGCCAGTTGTAAAAAATTAATTTTACTTTTCAGGAAAGATACCTTTGTTATGTTGTTTCTTAGGAAGACTTTCAATCAACTCTACCTCTGATCTACGTAGCTCTCCAAAGTAAACAAAATAACCATTATACACAAAGATTCAACAAGAAAAGATAATTACATCTTTTAATGTGCCATAGTACTTATGAATCTAATAATTATATCCATAAATCGCTTTATTCCCACTGAATAATAAAACTTCGTACTCAATGAAAGTTGATTAATAGCGCACCAGGTAGTAAAGTTGTCTAAACTATGTTGTAGTTTCATGGCATTTTTCAAGGAATTAATTTTAGCATATATTTTGAGGTCATCCGCAAATAGCACTTTTTCATTATCTTTTATGAATTTCTTTAGGGCATTAATAAACAAGGGAATAATAACGGTCCAAGATTCGAGCCTTGCGGGACTCCTGGCATTGCTGTATATTCATGAGATTTGTTTTCCTTAAATCGAGCAGACTATCTAAGATTAGTTAGATAAGAGCACATGAACCTAACCAGGGATGGAGAGAAGTGATAATGATTTAGTTTACCTAGTAATACAGAGTGATTAACTCAGAAACGCCTTTCCAAAGTCAATATAAACAACATCAATTTGTTTTCCTTCGTCCAATAAGTTTGAAATTAAATTTGTAACATTGTAAGGTTTGTTGCCGCGAACTTTTGTGAAACAAAGTCATGTTGTTTAGTTGAGATAATTGGGTTCGAGATTAATGTTGAGGTTAATTATTCGTTTATATACAATTTGTTCAAAGAGCTTTGTAAAGACTGGTAAGATTTCTTTAGGCCTGTCGTTGGTAATTTCTCGTTTGTCGTTTATTTTAGGTATAGGACAAACTAAAGCAGATTTCCATTTGTTAGGAAAAATACATGGTTTAGTGTCATGTTGAACGCAATCAATAGAGGATATTTAAATATATCAATACATCCGTTTATTATATGGAAGGTTGTGCTTTCAGATCCGAGTGTCATTTTGGATTTTAAATTCTTGATATTCATTTATATCTCATTCAAATGTACCTTTTCAACAGACAGTATTCCAGTTTCTTCGTTATCCATCGGATTACTATTCAAAATTACTGAACGGTAGACAAGAGGACACAAATACAGATTGAAAATACTCTAAAAACGTATTAGCTATTTCTTCATTGTTTCGCAAATCCCAACCTTCAAATTTGAATATATTTTGTTTTGCTTTTAATAAATTTCCGTAGTTGACCTGGATCATTTTTGATATTATTTTCAAAATTTGATATGAATGTCTTATAGGCTATTTTTATGTCTTTCGTGACCTCCCTAGGCCATCAAACAAATTCCTGATAGTAGGGTTCTGAATTTTCAGTTTTATATTTAGACTTTTTATGATAAATTGTTTTACCCTTGAGTTTCCTGATAATATTTTTAGTGAACCACCATCGATAATGTAGCAGAAAGTTTTTTTTACAAGGAACACATTTGACAAATTTTAATGTAGGTTTAATGTACTTCAAGAGATGGTCCCTTTTAAGTTTTTGCGCCCTTAATTTAGTAAACATTGTCGAATTTATTCTATTGATAACTTTTAGTAAATCATAGAAAAACTGTCACTTTATTTGCCCCTCTCTGAAAATCACAACATGGCCGCTCGTGTATACACGTAAATTAGATATTTATACTGGTACATTTAACGTGCGTTACTTGTTCTAATAACAATGGTTCCATAATACAGTTATCTACATCTGATATATACTCGTATATGTGGAATATACGAAGTAGTTATCTAAATGCAGGTCTCAATAGTTAAATTGTCTTAGTGACAACGTAATTTCTTTGAGAACAAGTTAATTAAATTTCATGATTTTGAAATTTTAATTTTCTGATGAATTTAACATAATAAACACCTTAACTTCTTTTTACAATTTATGAAATGTCACTAAAAACCCAATTCAAATGGGCGTGTCTGCATAAAATATCCATCGTGGCCACAATCTAGGACAAACATTCTCCTTAAGGCAGGGTAAGTCTGTATACAGTTGGCCTACAAACCTGTAACTTGGAATTTATATTAAATATCAATGTATCTAATTTAAGTAAATTCTGAGATTATATTTGACATTTAACTTTTTCTGTGCGTTTTCGCAAGGTATGAACTAAACGAGAGACAAACCCGAAACTCAGAAAAGTTTTGAAAGTACAAGTTTTAGGTTACATTTTTAAGATGTAAGAAGATAATTGCGAATCTATTTTTTTCAACACAATTTCTAACCTGAAACACTTGCGTTGTATGTGCTTATTTAAAAGAGAATCTTTATTGTTATCGGTACTCAAACTTAATAATTCCTTAAGATACATACAGCACTATACAGCACTACACAACTGCTGGCTTGCTACATGATTCTATAATGTATACCGTCATATCAGTTGATTAACTGCACTAATTGATTAGCTCATAAAATCGACTGAATTAATTGTATTCTGGTGCTTATTGTTACAATGCTGCATATCTGGTAATACATTATATACTACAGATTAATATTCTACGCTCTTGAAAATGCGAGAAGTGCAATAGTGAATCCCGTAAACAGGATAACAAATGTACCATTTAGATTCTCCATTGCTAATTTATGTAACGAATCCTCTTGTAGTTTATATGAAAAAGCAAGTAATAACTTCTTATTTCTGTACAGAAGACACACTTCGTTCTCCCACTTAGTCATACTTCCTGTATCTCGTAGCCATCTTAAAATATTGTTAACTTTATCAAGAATTGGTGATGCACGCTCCAAAACAGCACACACATGAAAACTCATAACATCTTCTTTCATTATGTACAACTGTTCGAGTACATCTTCCGAAAGAAAGTCTACGTTGCAGTAATATCCGGACCCTTGTATTTCTACTAATAAAGACACTTCACCTTTACCTGCTAATTTATTGAACTCTTCATGATGTTAAAAAATTCGATACCAAGTTTCAGTTGTTTGTATATTAGGATCAAGAACATTATCAAATAACATTGTCCGGCTTAAATCTTGGATTCCCCATTCCTTACCTGAGTCAGCAAAATCTTGTAAAGTGTCGATTGGTTTGGATGTAAACGGCACCGTTAGAAATGATATCAATTTAGAGTTGTATGCTGTTGTAAGAAGTATTGAGGTGAATAAATAACAAACAAGAACATGATTAATGGACAAGTGGTTAGTTCTCGAGGCTGATGAACCAACAAGAAGAGCGATACAAGTAATCAACGAATAGAGAAAATCGTTGTAATGGCTCTTTGGTTTATCTGGAAATATATTTAGTTCTAATACGGCTACGAGGTTGTAGAAATATAGCTACAAATAAGGTAAACACGATAATTGTTATCCACAATAATGGATGAAAGGGCAGCAATATGTACCAAAGATATGATATTCTCATAGGTTTTTCGTTCAGAAATGTTAACCCAGCTTTGCCATATGCTTCAATCGTCAACAAGATAGAACCCACCGATCGTAGTCTTGGAATTTCCACGGATGACTTCTCCAAAACGACCAGTAGCAGTGCCGTTCTCATAAATGTAACCTACATCACCAGTTATAACTTTATAATTCCATGTGAAATCTTGCCTTTTTGAAACTTCATCCATGAGACGAACTTCTATACCATCGAAAGTACCATCTACGGGAAAGGAATATGGTTGGAAGTCCAACGTTGCTAGACTGAGATATATTCCTCCCAAATTTTCTAACCTATCTTCTGAAAGTCCAGTATTGATTACAAATTCTTTGCCATTCGATATATCCAGAGGATAAAAAGTACCGGGATACAAATCGTTCTTAATTGAGAACCTATACAATTTGTAATACGGTTTACCTGATTCGTTGTTGGGCATTTTGATATCCATGACAGTAACTGATTGGGAGAAAAGAAGAAATTCGTGATTTAATGATATCCGATTATTACCATTCTTTTGTCCTACAGATATAAATAAATATTTTCTGCCTTTATTTTGTTTGAGTGAATTAATGTAAAACATAAACGTAGAGAAACTTGATAAACATTACTTGTGGTCACTACAATATTATTAAAATTTGTTTGGAGCACCTTGTTCGTCAAATGATTTTCAATATTATCTTGAACTAATATTATAGTAAATGCAATACATTCAGCTTCCCAAAGAAGCTGGGTAGGAAACATATAATCACCAACATCACGAGTAATAGTTAGACAATGATCAGCACTAAAACACTTCAGTAGCATTTTTGTCAAAAAGTTTTAATTTCGAAGACTTCTAAAGTACATCTCTTGCGCTGGGATAGAATAACAAAATTAAGGAAACAGAAAAACATATCTTGTTTAATTCCTGTCTTCACGAGGTAATAAATACTGTTGCCCATCGGTGGTAATGACAATAGCTTTCTTCATTCATTCCTCATTCTTCATTCGTAGCAGAAATATATTTTGATTCAACGAAACTGGAATTATTGACTGAATACAGACGTTCAACAAAACGATGTCATAATCTCTGAAATAAACAAAAATATATGTCCCACAATTATATCATATATTAGGTAATGTAGTGATCAACAATTTCAGAATGAACATTGGCATTCGTCGCAGAAAAACACTTATATATTACCATTCCCTAATGGATTTCACTGATTCTGTCAATACGTCAAGGGCTTCCAATTAGATTACGTTTAAGATACATAAAATATTTAAACATATTCGAGACGATAGACTTATGTTCTTCTGCATGTTGGAATATTGGCATACAAATAATAGTATTGGAATCTATAAAATACAGTCACTTGTCAATAATTAATACATTTTTAAATCAGTATCACCCAAAGTTATGTATAAATATTTTATGACAAAGAGCTTGATAATTTATTTTATTTCCTTTGACAATTCCAATTTTGAGACCAACTTAAGAGATTATAATAAACTTCTTCCCGATATTAGTCTACGAGGTATATTTTTGACACTTCAAATACATGATCAAGAAAGAACAGTTTATTCTCTTCTCTATAACTCGACAGGGCGCGGCAGGAATTTGAGAGCACATATTCTAGAAGATTTGCTATCTTGTACGTCACAGATATAAATCCTTTCCTGTTGCAGGTAATCATGGCTGAACTTAGGCTAGCACATTAAACGAAAAAGGATTCTGTCATGCTATCATTGGCTGCAAGCAACGCCGATTTAAAGATCAGGCAAAACTTAATATCACAAATCTAAGGTTACTATCGTGGACTGGATCAAATTGACCCCGAAAGTTATAACAACAAAATCATGGAGCGTAGAAATCGGTTAAAAACTGGATTCGAGTGAGTACTGAGATCTAGGAAGCTTCTAGAAACTAGAGCCATTTAATGTAAAAAATAAACAATGGAAAAATGCTGGCTATTTTGACCCGCACCGCACTAGTGAAGGGTTAAATATCTCTGTAAATCATATTTAAACATAAAATAATAATGATGTTTTCTACGTAAATAATATTGGGAAAAAGGAGATTTCATTCGGGAAATTTTAATTATAACAATATTTATGTGAAAGCATGTTATGTTAGAACCGTTATACAGAAAAGGAATACAAAAGACGACCTCATTGAAATGAGAATCCAGACAAAAATAATGTTGTTTACAAAGACGTCTGCCAACTACAGGAGGATAATATTAAATTAATGTATACTTTAAATTCTCACATTTCAGTCGGATACTAAACATTTAAAAATGATTCACACATATGAGATTCACAAGACGAATACCCAAACGAAAACATATTAAGTAGCTGTATAGCTGTGATGCATTGTAAATAATTATTTCTTACTTACTCTATGCCTTACGGAACTCGAAAGTTCATACACGCAGTAACAAATTTTCTCCATAAAATTCTATCCTGGGCAACGGGGTCTGGAAGATAACATTGTAACCGCCTACCCAGTTTTCATCACACACCTACTTCTCGAATATCGTTTATACTGTATTCCCAACGATGTATTGGTCTTCCCAATGGTTTCATCCTCTCTGATTTTCCAACCACAATGGAATATAATACTCGGTTTCCCCTCCGAGCTACATGGTATGCCCACTTTAGTCATAGGGATTTCATTATTCTTACAACATCGAGTGAGTTGTACAGTTCATTGAGTTCTTCATTACACAGTCTCCTCCATTACTCAGTCATCTCGTCCCGTTTTTGCCCGTATAATTTTCTCAAGATCTTATTTTCAAACACTGGTAATTTATGTTCATCTGTTAGGTTCGTACTCCAACTATCGCAATCGTAAAGTATTACCGGCAGACTAACCGTTTTGTATATTTTCAATTTCCTTGATATCAATCGCGAAGTTTTGGACTGAGTAAAAGCGTGTGTCGTTCGATACTAAGCGATTTCTCAGTGACCTCGTTTTTGCTTGTTACATACGAAGGGGTACACAAATGAAACCGAAATTTTGTAATAAAATTGTGTGTATTTATTTTTGGGTGTTACAACTTCAATCGCTTTCAAAGTACTGTCTATTTGATTAAAGGCACGGTCTAAATGCACTGTCTATTTGATTAAAGGCACTGTCTATTTGGTCTAAATGCGTTTTCCATTTTCAAAGCAGTCTGAAACTCTTGCTAAGTGATGCTTTTCAATGGCTCCCTTGAATTTTTCTTCACCTCTCCACATCTGCAAAAAGTTTTCTTTTGAGAATTTGTTTCATTTAGGGAAATAAAACAGTCACTCGGAACACGTTCGAGTGAATATGGCGGGTTCAAAAGCTGGATCATATTGTTTTTGGTTAAATAATTATATCAGAATCAAGGTTTTGTCTGCTGCTGAGGTACGAGGTTTGCTGCAACTCTTTCATTTGCAATTTCTTGCTGAAACTCCGTTGGCAGGAACCCTAGGGCATACCAATCAAATCAACAAGTTCGTCAGTGCTTCTGCGACAGTCTTCCATAAACAGTCCACCAGTTCTGGTGATGTTTTCATCCGTTCGGAAGGCTGAGAGTCACCTTGAGCGAGGTTGGTCTTCGAGTCGCCTCGAAGTGAAAAGAAAAACACTAATAACATTTTGTTTCTCCCAGAGCAGCTTCCTTGTTTCAGGCACTACAGCTGTTTCCTTAAACAGAAGACAGAATTCCATAGCCTCACACGCTGTTTCCAGTTTTCAGTCATCATAAAAATTACCGAACAAGCGAGAGGCGCTTAAAAAATATTTATTAGATGGCACCATGACTTCACTCCACAACGTTGGTCGGTAAAAAAAAAGCTAAGGCTATTCCCTGTGCGATACGCACGCGCCGTGAACGGCGCATGGAAGATGTGCAGGTAGAGCTCCACATTTTCTTGACCTACGGTACGAAGTGAGGTGGTCAGTTCCACGCTCGACCGCCTTTACCTTCCCAAGGTGCCCAGCAATACCAAGGACACTCCGGTACTCAATTTGATAGGAGGCTAAGTGAACCTCAGAGCGCCAGGCATGGGAACACTGTGAGAATAGTCTTCAGTGTACTGACCGGGACTTGAACCCGGGCCGCTCGATTCGTAGTCAGACGCGCTACCGTCTGAGCCACGGTGACTCTGGTAGGCAGATTGATGCAAAAGGATCCCAGCAACAGGCGGAAGCATGTACTAGAAAACAATTCTGATTTCTTTTGGGTTCCCCCTCGTGTGCATCCAATATTTAAATTTGTTTATTTTCTCTGTTGTTATTCTTAATTGTTGTGTACAGTTGATTTAAATCATTTAACGTTATTTCCTCTTTATCCTCTTGCTTTTTTAATAATAATAATAACATTGCAGTAGTAACGTTATTTCGTGTTACCTAATTGCCGACCGGGTAGCTGTGTGATCTACATCGTTAGCTCAACGACTTGATGGTTCTGGGTTCGAATCCCGGCAGGGGCATGGATGTTTGTGGATTTTAACTGGATGTAAATGGGCGAATCGTGACGGACCGAAGCCAAAAGTTACTAGACTGCCCCATATAAAATCAAATTTACCAAGTTTTATCGTGTTACATAATAAA
>JAGDQP010025885.1:0-26468 GCA_022664845.1 Lepisma saccharinum
TCACGTTTTTTCTCTAGTTTTTCCCCAATTTCACCAGGCGAATATGTGTTATTCATTTCAAGTCATACTCGATCATCTATGTCCTATTTCAACCCGTTATCCGATTACAAAAAGTGACCCGCTTTCACCTCTGAATTTTTCACTCACGTTTTTCTCTAGTTTTTCCTACTTACACCAGGTAGATATGTGTTTATCATTTCAAGTTTAAGTCCGGATCAGCAATGTTCTATTTCAACCTCGTTATCCGATTATAAAAAGTGACTCACTTTCAGCTCTGAATTTTTCACTCACGTTTTTCCCTAGTTTTTTCCTACTTACACCAGACAAATATGAGTAATTCATTTCAAGTTTAAAACTGGATCACCTATGTTCGATTTCGACTTCGTTATCCGGTTTTCAAAAGTGGCCTGTTTTCAGCTCTGAAATATTCACTGAGCATTTTCTCTACCTGTTTCTACTTACACCACACAAATATGTGTTATTCATTTCAAGTTTAAGACCCGATCCCCTATGTTCTATGTCAACCTCGTTATCCGATTACAAAAAGTGACCCACTTTCTGCTCTGAATTTTTCACTCACGTTTTTCCCCTAGTTTTTTCAACTTACACAAGATAAATATGTGTTATTCATTTCAAGTTTAAGACCGACACAAACCACTATGAAATAATGAAAAAATAAATGTATTAATTAAATAAAAGTTACTTACTTATAAATATAATGTCGTAGAATATTAAAGTTGTCTTCTTCTTTTATTCTTCTTGCTATACAATAAGCGGAGAGTAACTATCAACCACTTCACTTGAAAGATAATGATTCTTATTATATCCACAAATTTTATATTCGCTATTTCCAACAGTCGCAAATGTGATTCATGTATGCATATCAAGATTACACTACCAAAGTTCAAAATCATTGTTCAAATAATACTCACAACTTTAACCTTCAGTTCGTATTTCAAGAGGAAACAAGCTTGTGATTCAGTCTATACAAATATAAGTTCTCAAAGTTTAGTTAAACAAAGGATGAGTTTTTCCTCATAGCATTATTTACGTTTACTGATATGACTCAGTTTATACTGCACATTTCAATAGTTTAATCTTACTGCAACATTTTCACATTCTAATCTCATGAAGCAAACATGTTCTTTATGTTAGTCACAATTAAATTTTAAATGAGTAATTTCAAGCGTCTTATTCGAAATCTGCTATCAGTGATGTCTACATTTCAAACAAGATAAGTTTTCAAGCTTCGCCAATAGATAACACAATTCATTCCTGCAGTATGTACTAAATCATCGTGCTATAAACGTCGTGATATTCAAGAGCTGAAACCTTTCATACAGAATACCATAAATAAACAGAAGAAATTTTCTCCAAACTAATTTATACTAATAAAAAGTTTCTACGGTAAACTAAACCATACTCCCTTAATGACGTCCATTGCGAAGCTCTTGTAAAAGAAGCTAACGTCAAAGGCAATAGTCTCCATTCATCTGATATGCCTGCGCAATGGTGCAGGCGGTACTTCCGTCAGACTTTTCCAATTAAATATAACATTGGGGCTCACTCACCAGCACTCATATGCGTCCCTCTCAATAATTATATAACCTCAACCTCAATTATATAACCTCAATCAAGTCCTCCCTTGTAACCCTAATGTTACAACAACTTTTAAATTCATGACTTCAAATCTGAAATTAGTTTCTACGTCATATGTTAACTGTGCCAGAGTCGCTTCATGACTCAATGCAAGCAAGCATCTACACTACCAAACTCATCTTTCACTATCTACCAATGATATAAAAGGTTCGGTCAAAACACTGATATGACCGCCTAACGATGCGGGAAACCAGTCACGTTGGGGTCAACAACCTCCTTATCAGATTGAAAGGATGTCTGGCCTCTACTACTCCGCCATATGGAATCTGGATTGATTGTCTTAAATGGGAAGGTGGTCGTGAAGTATGCCATTCTAGGCTAGAATTTTACGAGAAATAAGTTTCTGAAGTCAGTTTTTCGTAAATACAATATTATGAGAGATAAGAGTATGTGACGCTAGCACTGGGGTAACAATAAAATAACCTAGAAACACCCATTTCTTCTCGAAATAACGACGGAAATGAAACAAAATTGATACAAATTGCTCGTGAGTATAGTGTCCTATTGATATGGATTTGTACGCATTTGGGTTTCATTTCCGTCGTTATTTCAGGTCAAAATAGGTCTTTCCAGGCTATTGTGTCATTACCAGAAGCTAACATCACATACTAATATCTCTCACATTATTACATTTACAGCAAAACTGGCTTCAGAAACGTATTTATCGTAAAATTTTAGCCCACGATGCCATATTACACGACCCCTTTCCCATTAAAGAAAATTAATCGAAATTCAATATGCCGAACTTCAAGATGGCAGCCATGAAGAAGGACTCCACAAGGAAGCGCCTCCCACCCAGTAATCATTACTGTTTATTTACTTTCCATTTCTTTCAGCAATTTAATGATATAATGGTATTTCAACACTTTTATATCACTCTTCACAGAGAAAAATCTTACTATTTTATTATCAATTTCTCTTCAACAACTGGCCAATAGCACCTAATATTTTACACATAAACTCGGTTTCTTATACTAATTTTAAATATGTATACCTCTTCTAGAACTGAGTTTCCACTTGAAATAGTGTTAGTTGTAAGTTAGAATGGGCTGCAGCTGGCATGGATCCCAGAACCTTCCAACGCTCTACGAACTTAGCTACGTTGGTTAGGTGTTGGATGGCTTTGGATTTCTTAGTACGTGTTTAGTATTATTTCCTTGTCTTTTCATCATTACTTACTGGTTTCATTTTCATTTAGAGAAAATATAGCAAAAAAACCTGCATTATAAGTTTTTTCATGAATCTTTTAATATTGATAACCAGGGGTCTTACACAGTTAACGGCTGCAGATGTCAATATTTTTCATTGCGCAGTGTTTATTCTGTTCGATTTTTCCATTCAAGCGCACCTGGAGTTAATTTGAACGTTCTCTAATAAACAAATGACATAAGATTTAGAATTTCATCTAAATAATATGTGTATGGTGTACATAAGACAATAGTGATTTCGTGGTTGTCTTTCCAATGCAAGATGGCGGATGGCCGCGCTGGAAGATTGACGGTCGGTCATTTTTAGCTTCAAAATTTGGCAGCTTGGGCGTCTCCTTCTATTTTAATTCCTTCATGGTCACTACACGACCATGGCCATGACCAAAACACCAAAACGGGTTTTCAAAGGTGGTTAAAGCTTCCCCGTGGTAAATCACTATTACGTCACGGAGACGAATTTTCGAGAAAAAGATGAAGTAAAGATTAAAATTATTGTGTGAAGAAATTGTAGATGACGATGAGTACTTTTTAGGCAGTATTTAGTTTGTACAAGATAAAGAGCAAATATAAATAAAGTAACGTAATTATTGTGAGTGGTAACATAATTCGAGAAAATATTGCACACTTCAATTGTTCCATATGTTCCGATGACGATTTTGTGAACATGAGAATAAAAAAAAATGATTTTTAGCAGATGTTTAAAAAAATCAGCTTATTCTGGTGTAGTGTGGTCTGAGTCTAAGGTACCTGAAAGCCATGTAAATAAATTCAGTTATTGGGGGAAAGGGGTTTAAAAAACTGCAGGAAATATGCTCAAGTTGATATCGGTCTTTTTCAAGTCTGTTGGGTGGAAATAAACAATATCAATAATAATCTGAATCGGGATTTTAAACATTTATGTTGCATTAAGAACTTTTCGGAAGTGTACTTTTTTGCAGTCGAACGTGAGTTCGTGGTTTCCAATTAATGCGCTATACACAAGGAGATGATTAAGCAAGCACTTAAGATCCACGAAATTATCGTCCTTACACGCGATTTATAAAACCTTGTAGGTTTACAGACAATTCCTCCTAAACTATAACCCATGTACGGAGAAGGAGCTGATATATTAGCTCTTTATATATGCGGTATACATTGGCTCTGAAAGTTTATAAGATTTTTTTATATCCTGCAATGTGACTTCTTGTAACAATTACCTATATATGTCAGAAAGGGGCAGTTCAATAAATCCTTTATGTACGCTCCATACAAGAGCTCTATAGGCTTACGAGTGAGTGTGCTTTCTTAGATATAACCCACGTACATCGTGGAGGTAGTTATACTACCCTATAGTGGATATTTATTTCGAAATACTAATTAGAAATATAGTGTAGCAAAGAACAACTTACATAAATATTTAATTTTAAAATCTGTGGACAAGAAACTGCGTTACATGTCTAAAAACGGAAAAAAGTTAGCAATATATATGAGCACCTCGGGGGAACAAAATGGTAAGCATCATACGAAAATTTCCACAGTATATTGAAAATAAAATACAATTGTGTCAAAATCCTGAAACTTCGAGCGAAAACATTTTGTTTTTCAGATATAAAAGCAATTGCTGGATAAAAAAAAAGCAAAAGGTTTGCGCTCGAAGTTTCAAGATTTAGACACAATTGTATTATCTTTTCAATATACTGTGGAAATTTTCTTATGGTGCTTACAATTTTGTTCCCCCGAGGTGTTCATATATATTCCCTCATATATGTACTGTAACAGCAAGCGATCAATAAAAAACGGCTGTACTAAGTTCCTAAACAGTTTTAAAAAGAAAACAGACGTTTATCTGCACTGCAAATACTTCAACACTTTATTTCATAGTATGCATAACTTGTAGTACACTGGTTGCCATGTTGATCAGGATACAAAACCACGCTCCGTGGTGCGGTCAATGGTCAGTATAACTAGATCAAGAAAATGCATCTTGGTCAGCGCCAAAACGATGGTCATCCTGACCAAGTGTTACCGGGATAATGCCAAAACACGTCTATTATTAGTGCAATAATTGAGTATCAAAGTGTCCTTGATTCCTGAGTATTTTGGTCGAGTGTGGGACTACTTATGCCACCTCACCTCCTGCCGTTGACTGAGGATACCTGTACTCTATTTACCGCCGCCTTTATACATAGACTGTTTCAATTATGCGATGGTCAATTGGGCGACGAAAAATCGTCAATTTTTTAGACGGACAATTAAGCGAAGTTTTGTAAGGATAAAAATAAGCAAACCGACAACTAGGCAAACTTTTCTTGGGGCGAACGATTGAAGAAAATTTCCAGAGGTGCAAATAATTTGTGAAATATTAGAATATAATGGAGAATCGAAATTTTAGAGGGTAAAAAGCATCCCTTTACCCACCTTCAAAATGCAAGTGGTATAATAATATTGGCGCGAAGACCCGAAGGTGAACAGATGGCTTTGCGGTCATGGGAAGAATGCCTCACGTTTCTAGTGAATTCCGAACCAATATATAGTATCCCACAGAAAGACGGGAGTACCTCTACCAGTACCCTTAATTACAATGGAAGCGCAATACCACTAACAACGCAAGTGCTTTTACTACAATGGTTCAACAAATACAAAGGCTAAATCCCGCTGTAGTCTGTTAAACCCCAGTTCCCTTCCCAGTTTTGTTCTGTGGATAAACAAAAATTACCTTATAGAATCGGTCGAACTAAAATTTAAATAATGTATTAACTGAATATTAAAGTAAGTTATTAATACGTAGTGTAGTCCCTGACAGTGCCAAAATCTCACAAGCATTGTCACGTCCGCTAGCTTTGTGTTTGCTCAGGGTTTCTTTCAGAGAAACCTCTCCGTAGAACAGTTGTACTGCTTTGAAGGTACTTTTGAAGACCCCAGGAAATTTGAAACCAGGAGTGGACTGTCCCGGCCGTAAACACGGAAATTTCCAGGTGCTACCGTCACCCGTTCTGGTCCTTTTGTCTTAGAAGCGTAATGTTACCCAATAAAGAAGACCACTTATTCCACTTTTGCTACTACTTGTGGCGTTATGGTCTTGTCGAGAGTCTAAAATTAGCCATTTTCACACACAAGACTTATACATGAAGGTAGTGTTAATGTTATAATCTCAGCAGGCTTACTGTGTCTGTAGGACCCTTACAAACCGCTAGAAGGGGGCTTTCAATGTTTAATGATAAATGCACAAGGATTTCATACTCTTTCAAGGCGCAATATTTACGTTATTAAGACTTTATTTTGAGACCTGGGCCCTGTTTCACGAAAGTACTTGCCAAGTTTTCACCCTTCAGTTTGCATTTCCGGAGGATTGTCTCAAGAGCGCTAACCTTCCGCCACAAACCTTTGTTCTCATTCAGTCATTGTTCTACCATTTTGTGCAAGGAGTGTGATTATACTAGGCAATATTCAATCGTTTGTAAGCTTTTGACTCCCAAAACTAGGCAACCAAACGACAGTACACATAAAGATTGTGATGGAAGGTTGGCGGTCTTGTGACAGTCCTCTGAAAATGGAAAGCAAAGAGTGAAAAATTGACAAATACTTTCGTGAAAGAGGCCCCTGATCAGTATTCTAAAGGTCTTTACAAGATTTTGGGGGCCCACTACGGTATTGAACGCCCTTGAAAGGTATATTTGGAACCCACACTCCACAACACCCACTAGTAGTAGAGCTCTTTCGTTTCCCGGGTAGGGTCCTTTGTTTACCAGTCCGTTCCTGTTTCAAACTATGTTCCGTATGTTATTACTAGAGGTGTAACTAGAATTTTCGCCCCCTCTTGCAAGAAACCTTGCCCTATTATCATCTCCCACATACATTTTAAACCAGTGATTTATCCACACACCACTAAGGCCCTAACACCCCCTGATGCATTATTCCAAACACTCTCCTTTTCGGGGTGTAATATTTCAAATAGTGTTTTTATACTTGTTCTAAAAGTGAATTTATTACACGAATGATCCATAACGTTCCACTTATAAGTATATGCTCGATGAATGACGATTCAAAATAAATTTGAAAATTTCACATTCATAATGGAATGGAAAGTTTATTCTGCTTTTCAGTTCAGTGTTTGGGAACGACACGGTTGGAACCACACGTGCATTCAATCTCGCAGAACTGGAAGAATTTTTCACCCTGGTCAAACAGCCAACATCTGTAATCCCGTAACAAAACAAAGAGCCCCTCTGTAAAATCTCTTCACTTTCTCCACTTTTATTATCATAAACTCGCTGAAAGCAAATGACAATTCGGACTTCGGAGGTTCCTTCGACGTTCACTAACTTCTTTTGCCTCTCCATGCAACGATTAATTTTGCAATACGTTGTCAGTCGTTGCTCTGCAAATATATCCCTCTGAACCAGGAAAAAGAGAAGAGTGAGCGATAAGATTGTGAGAGAAAAAAGACAAAATGCTGGTGGCACTGCCACAACTGCGGTGTACATAACGAATTTTATGACCGCGTAAGGATTAGAAAGGAAGAAGTGCGGACACTCTCCCGAATTTGCACCGCGTGGGAGGACGCAACGGCAGAGTGAGAAAACTTGAGTGCTGCTGTCGTTTTGACCGAGATTCTTGACTAGAACGTAATGTTGCCTTGTAGCTATTCGTGGTTTCTGGAGTCTAAAAAAACGCAAAGTGGTCAAAATTGTATTTTTAACATATTGATACACTTGATATTCTATTAGTATAGTGTTATATGAAATTTTAACATTTTTGTTAAGTTCGATTTTGGTGCTTTGTTTACCTTTACTGTTTTATTGTGTTCCTGTGGTTTCTCCAACAATGCCGACGTGTTTTGTGCCAAGCTCCAGATCGGGTTACGACTGACATTCTTACGGTAAGAGGCATTTCTTTTTTCCTCCTGGGGACAAGAATTTGTTTCTCAAGTGGGAGAAAAGCTATACCAAGAAAAGACAAAAAACTAACATCAACTTCTCGTGTTTGTGACATGCATTTCTCCGAAGAGTTTCTTATCAAATACGATGAATTTGTAATAAACGGAGAAAAAGTTAATTTTCCTCGTAAAAATTGGCGTCTGAAACCTAACTCGGTCCTTCATATTTTCCCTAGCTTACCAAAGTTCTTTAACAAAGAGGTTCAAAGGAGGAAATCCCGTAAGAATAGAACTTCTACCCAAGTTACCACTCATAATAAAGTAGATAGTGCTGGAATTGGTACTAAATCTGCTTCTAAATTGGATAATTTTGGAAAATCTCCTCTAAATAATTCTAAAAACTGTTGTGATGATGTCAAACAAAAAGTATTGTTATTAAGGAAGAAAGTAAAAAACCTCAATCGAAATGTTAATAGCCTTAAAAATAAATTAAGTGGGTCTAATTCTAAATTAGCGCTTGTAGAAATAAGGCTTTTAAAGGAGAAAGAAAGTACTCGTCCAATTAAATATCTCAGCAGAAAACAAAAATTGATTCTTGACCTGATATTTCAGAAGACAACGCAAAAATGGTAAAGGAATGAGGTTTAACAATGACTTTTTGTTAGAGAGTGTACTCTTTAAAATAAAATATCCAAAAGGATGCACTTACGGAGTAAACAAACAAGCACTTGCTGCTTTAAGTGAAAATTTCCGAGACGAAACAGGAAACAAGTGATTGCGAATAGTTATATTTGACGAAGCCATACTGAGAGAAGAAGTGGCGTGTAACAATACATCATTAAGAGTAGATGGTTTTGTCGATTTTTGTGACATGACGTCAGAACATCAGAAATAGAGTTTGGATTATCATGCGTTGGTTTTTATGTTTATGCCAACCTTACACCGGTGGATTCAACCAATCAGCATTTATACAAGCAAAAATGTCACACCTGGGGAGCTACAAGTTATTATCAACTTAGAACAAGCTGGTGCAACAATAATAGGATTCACGTCAGCCAAATAAAAAGTGTGGAACATTTTGGGGATTTCCGGGAAAATAAACTCTGTAAATACCGATACTTCCGTTCTTTGCCCTGTTGATAAAAGTAGACGGCTTTGTTGGTTTTTTTTTTTTGGTTTTTTTCGGATGCTGTGCATATTATTAACGGCGTAAGGAACCACTTTCACGACAAAGTAGAATTACTTTTCGAAAATAGAAATACTGATTTCAAATATTACAGGAGAGTATTTGCTTTGGATACTTCCTCGGAACTAGCTAGTCTTCGAGTTTGTCAAAACTGACTTCAGTGGACATTGATCCCAAACCATTTCAGAGAATGAATATTCGTCTCGCCTTTCAAATGTTCAGCAGAAGTGTTGCAAAAGGTATTGCCTTATTTAGATCTATAAACATGGATGGTTTTCAAGGAAGTGATGGGACTGAATATATTACTAAAACAATGAATGATCTAGCCGATGCTCTGAATTTCAAAACCCCAGCCTCATCTCTTTCCAGAGGTTCAGCACACCACAAAACACTTCTTAATATGAAAAAAAATAAAAAAATACGTCATCTGAAAATAATGTTGCATCCGATAGAACTCTAGAATATCTAAGAGTTACAATCAAGAGCACCCTTGAGATTTCAGAATATTTGTGGGCAAGAGGGTTCAGGTATATCCTCACAGCTAAATTTAATCAAGACCCATTTAGAGCGACATTTCGGCATTTTGCGATCACTAACTTGCAACGACCACCCTTCGACTGCTGATTTTCTGCACTTACATATGCTACAAAGTCTATACATTCCTGTTAGAAATGTTCTGTCAGCAAGTTCTAATATTGAGCACAATGAGGAGGCACGTTTAACATCATTCGTGAAAAAAAAAGTGTGGACATTGGCAAAGCGCATAACGGAACAAAATAGAAGTGTCACTGAAAATGCTTTAGCAAAATTAGAAAAAAAAAATGTTTTGAAGAAAGTGAAATCAATTGCAAAGACTGGGAGAGCGGACTAACAACACCTGACAATCCATCATCAGTTGCAAAGAAGTGTCTCGTATAACACTTAGCAAGATAAGACATGAGAGTAAAATTAGTAAGTATATTTCGTGCATCAGCTTCCTACGAAGCAACCCAAATGTAACCCATAACCTGCCTATCTACACAAAACTTAGACTATGGATTCGAAAGAGGTGAGACTAATTTAAATTATCCGTGTGAAAACGTAGCAAAAATATTTCTGGGAATGGGATGTGGTTATGGTGAAACTCTCAAGTGACTGTTTGTTGGGGGAAGGCATATTTTATGACTGACTGCTGGGAGGGAACTGAGACAATTGTTGTTCGGTCAACGGGACCCAGTTGCAGCTTTGTGCACACAATGGATCTACTGCCCAAACTGGTATACCATTATATCATGTGTCGTTTTTTTCTTCCGTACAAAGGAAATGAGGAAAGAGTTAAACACTGGAAAACACGCCAAATCAAGCAGGACATTATCAAAGGTCTCGAATTCGTAAAAAGTAGGAAATTTCTCTTTTGTTATTTATTTACATAATGCAGATTGTACGCATTTGAATAAATCTTTTTCAACAACAGAAACCCAAGAACGTTTCAAAACTTTCAAAAGATATTAAAGTATTAGCCATGAAGTTACTTTTAAAGGAAGTGCTTCTTTTGGCACAGCGAACGGAAGAAGTTAATTTTTAAGTGAATAATAAATGGCAAGATATGTATTTTTGGCAAAACGTATCTTTGCATATTAGGAATTGTTGCCTATTTAGTTAGTCTTTTAGTTATATTGAGGAGAAAGAGCAGAAAGCAATAATAATAATAAAAATTAATTGAGTGCAAGTTATCATTTACCAACACAGCTTTATTAGGGGGATCCGTCCAAAACGCATGCAGTGCCTCTACGCGGAGGCGTTCAGGAACTACGTCGAGTGTCCAGACTTTCCCCTTTATATTGACTATGGTTGGTGGTTGAAAACGTTGAAGAGCCTTTCCCCAGACTGGAAATAATGAATGGAAATAAAAGAAGCTGTGTGAACAAACCAAGCTGAATTTTCACCCAAAAAACAACCCAGTCGGTGTCATAATACAGTGCTTCTCCCATTGCCAAAGCAATTTAGGGCAGGAGAGAGGAGTATCAAATGGAAAAGAAGGCACATTTTCTACCCTTCGCATTCCATACATTTTCCACCATTCAGAAGTTCATTCAAAATCATTTATTGGTCTTAAATACTTGTTCACAAGAACGAAGCGCCAAGCATGTAGCTAAATACAAGATTAATAACCCCTCTTTTTGTTGTTCGTTTCCGACAATAATAGTGAATATTTTGCGCTGTCTCTATCCTCGACACAGGCTGAGCGGCGTCAGGATAGGGAAACGGGTCAGCAGGCCCAGCTCCTGTGATCTGGATGAATAATACGGCTTTGTACTAGTCTCGTCAAGTCCTTTCCAATTACACCTGAGATACCTTCATAGTTCTAATAGTTCCTGAGTTAAAAGGTGACCCCCGGAACTTGGAATCCTCCCCTATGATCAGGATTAATAATATGAGTTTGAAATCGTTTCGACGAGCCTTTCCAACGACACCTCAGCTACCTTCCTTGGCCTGGTAGTTCCTGAGTTGAAAGTAATCGACAGACGCGCAACACGGAACTTCGGTGTGGTCGAGCGAGAGGTTAGAGCACTCGCTTTTCTTGGTCAGGGGCTCAAATCCCACCGGGATCCATTGAACGGAGTAAACTTTCAGTGTACACTTTACCGAAAAGCGTAGAACCTGTCCTAAGAAGCTTACTAGCTTGTTTAGGACGTTAATAACAATTCACTCACGAACAGCGGTTCTATAAGGCTTCACAGCCCTTGTTACTGAAGCCTAAAAGAAAATCAATCACTGCTCCTTCCGTTATCCTAGTAGAGTTATGAGAGAAGAAATTTGAATATGCATGCCATGAGCTTTCAAATTTGATTGAAACAATTCATATAAATGAAGTGTCTAAATACAGGTTGTTGCAAAATAAAACCGACAAACTTGCAAGCATAATAGTACATAAAGAACAATTTAAGGAAAGGTCCTAGTAATCGAGGTGGAAATATAGGCGCGTTAGGAGCTCTGGTCTGCCGAAAGCATAAGTAAATTAGCTGTAGAGCTTCATATTTCCAATACCATTAATAATAGTGCGTACTCGGCTTGATACCGTCAAAGACTTCAGACCTGCGCTTTGCAAAATTGTGCAATGGCTACACAGGGGATTCTCCCAATAAAGTAGAAGATTCATCTTTTTATTTTAAGCCCCACCTTCCGTCCCTGTCTCATAGCTATTTTAACTACATTTCAGATCGGGTATTTAGGGAATATCTGGGTATCTCCTACTTTCTTAGGAAAATCCCCCGACCAACCATTGCACAATTTTGAAATATGTGAATTTTTTAATAGAACAGATTTAAATAGGGATTCCTACCCAGAAATCCGGGACCGTACCGGAATCGAGATCAGCTTCCCAGCGTCCCGAAAATAATTCTCGGTACGTATAAATGTTCTGGTTTGCATCAAAGAATAGAGGAAAGGGAAAATTATCATTTCATTTCTTTTCACACGATTATATTCACTTCCCTTTATGAGTATAGCAGCTCAGAAAATTAAAAAAAAAGGAGTGCATAGAACCAAGATTTAATTCAAGTTCACGATTCAACTACTTTAAACTAATGAAACATCTATTTCATTGGTTATTGCCGTCGGTATTACCCTTTATTTCCATCTTTCTCCTGTTTCAGAGATATTTGAACCAGCGATTGAATTTCTTGTTAATTTTCCGCTGATCTTAACAATCCTAAGAGAAAGTATACTTTGTTTAATAAAATCAGCAATATAACAAAGAGAAATGTTAAAAAAATTAGATAATATAAAAACTTATGAGGTGGAATTTTTTTGCATTATTGATTCAAGTTTCTTAACTTTTTCTTCCTTTTATGTAACAATGAGCAGGGCCGTATTTGCCACTAGGCACACTAGGCCCGTGCCTAGAGCGTCAAATTTTAAGGGGCGCCAAATTTTGGAGGAAGAAATTAAAATTTATGTCTTAAGTAGAAGAAAATATATTTATTATAAGTTTGAAACGGGCAGCACGAAAAATTGGAAATAACTGCCGTTTTCAAATAGTTAAAAAGCGCCTAATCTTTGAGTCGTGATCTCAATGGCAATGAATGCCAAAGCATTTATACACAATTCGCAAAGCATACATAATATGCGCTATAATTGTGAATGCCACTACGCGCTCTCAACGCGGTAGCTCCCTCCCCTCTACACTCAACTTGGACTCACCCGGCACGCCGGCGCTGGCTAATAGATGGTGGTTAATAGATGGTGAGGGGGCGCTGGCCGTTTAAGTGCCTAGGGGCGCCATATTTCCAAATGCGGCCCTGACAATGGGCACGTGCTTTTAGTATCAATTTCACTGTGATTATTTAGGTGCAGTCGAATGTTGGACATAAAATTGACGTAGTTTTTAACACAAACAAGTCAATTAAAGTGTTTAACTTTTTTTATTTTGCACATTTCATAGAGTTTCGTAAATTGATAGCGTCCCGGATTTTCACTTTTGAAATATATCAACCGTAGGTTTGAAGTATTTTAGGGTACCCTGACGCCTCAATTCTTCTGTTAGTGGTATTGGAAATATCAAGCTCTAGAGATCATTTTCCCACGTTTTTGGAAGTCTATATCGCTGAAATGAAGCATTTATCATGTCAGAAATCCCGTGAAATTGTTTTGTTTGTGTTATTTTGCAACATCCTTTATATATCGAAAGGGAAGTCTTAACGTCAAATTTTACACGAGAAGATGAAACAAAATGCTCCTGCACAAATTTATTTCCAGCAGAGTGGTCCTCGAAGTGATAAAAAATAATATGGAACAATATGCAATGGAAAAATCTAATCAGTTGCAACTAAAAAGAAAACGCGTAAGTGTAAAAATACTTGTCTTACGAAAAATTTAGTTTGATAGAAAATCATTATAACCATATTGGCATAGTTTTGTAACTTATTTCTGGATTTCGGTCACATCGCCTCTTGGAGTGAAGTCTGTTGCTGAGCGGAGTACAAATTTAATCCATTGTTGAGGTTTTTTTTTCTCAGCAGGAAATAAATGAACTTCTAGTGTCTAGTCCATTGGCAGATATGAAAAACAAGACACGAAGAGTAAGCTACTCACATTTGTAAGTGATTTTGAATGTCTGTTAGAATCAGAGTTTAATTTCTGGGGAAGCTGAAGGGCGCAGGGGTGAATTTCGGCCCTGGACTGGTATCTCCGGGGTAGGTCAAAAGTTTCCAAACGCATAGCGGAACAAAGCATAATAATATGAATTATTATTATTATTATTATTATTATTATCCTGTAATGACCCGTTATACTGTCCCAAAAATGTACCCCTTCAGAGCAGTGGGCCAGTCCAAGAAATGAAACTGAAATCCACCCCTGATTATATCCATTTCTGTAAACACTTTAAAACTATTTGTTCTACTTTACCCTTATATACAATATTTAGTACATTTTGAAAATGTATACCTTGACGTAAGTAAACATGATAGTGCATAGTATTGGGTGAGTATACTTCATGTTTTGTAATAAACACCAAAGTGCAGAGAAATTTCTAAAATAAAATGAAAAACCGAAAGGGTAAATTTTACCTACCTTATTATGTAAATTTCTCTACTCTGTTACGGGAAACGTGGTACATATAAGGTTATTTCACCGTACTTCAGCTGATATTCTTGAAATAAATTAGTATTTCGAATCATATTGAAACGGACAACAAATTCAGCTTGCGGTTTGATGGACCATGTTCAAAATCCATGTTCACAAAATTAGTAACGTAATTAGTCACACTGATCATCGTGCCGCTCGCAGATATTATATACTTCACCGCTTCACAATTAGCATCTGAAGATTCGTAAAAAAGAACTTAAACTTAACGTTTATCGCTATGTACTATACAAATCCATAGGTGTGGCAAATCTGTCCAGCGCTGCCAGCAGTGTGAACGAAAAAATGTGCAAAACCCCGAGCGGTCACCATGACCGGTATGACCAATAGCGGGTTAATTATACAACTTCTTAACACACTAAAAGTAATCCTGAATAACAAATAATATATGGCACAAAATGCTGGATGCTTTTTCGGTTCTTTGAGATTGTATGCAATACGTCAGAAATAGAACAAATAAAGACAACTTGGTCTTCACCCCATTGAAACTTTGCTAGTGATGCCCATGACAAACATAGTAAAATTTCAGTCGCTGTAAAACACGGAAAATATAACTTACAAAGTCTCAAAATAGTCTAGTGTTTAGCTAAGAATAATTTTCACTTTCCGTGTAGCCCTCAAATGATAATCAGAGAGAACAACAAAGCGTATCATTCACTCTATTTTGTCTTCCATAACCAAGTTCGAGTGCATTCAGTATCTCTTTTTTGTTCTCGTTTTTATATTGCACACACATTACCTAGAACCGATTACTTTTCCCGCTTATATTCTCCTTCCCTTTCTATTTTTAACTTTCGCCTTATAAAAGGACTTATATTCTTCTCTCTATCAGATCACGGCATGGCAGGAAGTTATTTCCGAGATTGTGTGGTAGCGTGCTTTTTCAAAGAGAATTAAATAGAAAGGTTCACACGTAAAGGGTACAGACTCACTATGAGTGGCCTAAGCAGGCAACACATGTTTTCCACCTATCTTTTTGCGAACAAGTGTCACCGTATTTATCATTAACATGAAACATATTATTCTTTTTTATTTAATTATTAATAATTCGAGAAATGTGGGAAAGTACAATTCTTGAACTTCAATGTCTGTGATAACAACCGGTTATTCTGCTATTCAATATGCAAAAGTGGAAGATACAAGGATCTCTTTCGAGATATCATTTGTAGTTCTACGAGTGGCGCATGTTGCATCTACCAATTTTATGTAACAACTAAAAAGTAAAAGAAGGCGAGGATTTATGACAACTCAATTTGGCAATGAAATGGCAGACTCGTGGCCAGGATTTCGAAAGCGTGGGGTGCACAGCTGGGCTCTTCAGTTCTTGTTCTATGGCTGGCTTAGCGAAACGAGTAAAATCAAAAGCGTAGTAACTACATCTGAAGATAAAATTTTGGGATGAGTTAGTGGTGATGGGAGATGGAGTGGAGGCAGTGTTTCTTTCAGATTTCATTCGGGTTGGTTCGCAGGGGGGAAGCTCACGAAAATTATAAATAATAGGTATCGACTACGTTCTGCTAATATATAAAATAACAATATGTCGTACTTCCTTAGTTATCCTCAAAATAACGAATAATATTTATAGAATGTGCTATGATACATGTATTTCAGTATACGCATGAGTAATACACGTGTTGAGACTATTTTTTTTTTTGGTTGGGGGTAGTTCAAAACCTCTGAAAATGAAAGCCCACCCCGAAAGCACACCTGAAAGAAACAGTTTGAAACGGACCAAGAATAAAGCTAACTAAATGTTCAAACAAAGAAACTTCAAACATTGTAGAGAACTGCTTTTACACTGTTTAAGTAAAAATTTATTTCCCGTAAAATAAACGAATTTGTAAAGTTATTTTCTGGAAATATTCTGTTGAATTTAATTGTTAGAGCGGCTTTTACCTAACGGTCCTCCTATAAAAACTGAATCTGTTAATAAATAAATACATGCAAATACACGCAGGAAAGGTGGCTTATTTCCAGAGTGTTCAATTACACACAATAAATTCTGATAATATTTTAGTAGCGACATATGTACAAATTGTAGACGATCTGGCTTCAAAGATGACGATACTTGTGAGGCGAAAAAAGACGTGGTGACGAACATCAACACGAGTAATTATTTTACTCAATTCTTAATATCAAATCATTCACGATTCTGTAGCCATCGAGCGGTTATCGAACCTACGTCCTCGATAAATATGATCTGAGTAGTGAACGTACCCTTCAAATTACATCAAACTCAATTGTCTTTTTTGAAGAAATTTAAACGAGATTGCACACTCTGCAAGCAAAAGGAATCGTCAGAACGATCCTGGGCATTACTTTCTGGCGTCGCCCACAATGGCAATTGATGCGCCCTTTACTGACGGTTACAAAAGTTCCTGTACGCCACAGGTTTGGACGTTTCGAATCTGATTGCTTCGTAACATTGTTAGCAAACTAGGAATTGAGTGAGCCTATAGTCATCATTAGCACATCTGAGTAATGAAATCATCTCCACGCCACCTTGTGCAAAGGACTACTGAAAAAAAAAACACACACACACACACAAATATCGCTGAAACCCACCAAAATCATAACATTGATTGGAGAAAAGTGTTGCTAAAATAAAGGAGTCCGTACAATACATTGGTAGCAATTGTCAGTACTCATGTTTGGCTTCTCTGAAGAATGACTTCATGCCCTCTTTTTTCGGATTGTACATTTCACTTGATAACAACGCCCAAATTCAGACTAAGTTCAAATTCTAGCAAACGAAGAGATATATTCACGGCATGATGATGAAGAGTCTTCTCGGAAATGTTGATTCGTTCGATCGATCGCAAGTAGAATGATGTGACTTGGGCTCGTTTTTAATTTAATCAAAATTTAATCTATTTCATAAAAGACTACGAGCCATTTTATAAAACCCTGAGGGCCGTGCTCGAGGTAACCTAAAGAACATGCAATAGTAGGTCATAGTCGGCTATACCCTATACTCTGGCGCTCTATTTTCCCAGCCGCTATGGCGTATTTGTCGCGGTTGCTGAAGAACATAGGCTATTCCATAATTTGATGAAGAACATGGCATAGGAGCTCGTAGTAGACTATTTTCCAGCCACCGCGTCGCGGTTGCTCAAATACATAGACTACTTAACATAGCAGATATTTCATAAAAGGCTACGGACCTCTTTTTAACATAGCAGAGATTACACGCCCTCTAGGCTAGCTAACCTAGCAGAGTTTCCACCACAGGACAGAGGCTACGACTAACCTACCATAGTAGAGATTACATGTCGTGTAAGCTAGAGCCAACGTCAGTTTACTAAGGCCAAATATTTAACAGGTAGTCGATTTTCCATGACTGTACGATACTCTGTGTCGCATTTTTTCTACTACAAGCAATCTAATTAGTTGTTTAATGTTGTAGTGTATCTAACACATTTTAGACCTAGCAGAGCTTACATGTCGTCTAGGCTAGATTCAAAGGTTGTGTCACAAATTCCAACTCTATTTGACATAGTAGAGATTTCAACACAGCACTGATTACATGTCCGGGCTCCATTTACTGTTTAACAAAGCAGAAATTCCAACATAGCGCAAATTATATGTCGTCTAGGCTAGTACCCCTATTCCATACCTCCAACGAAAGCAGAGATTTCAATACAGCATCATCGATTACATGTACAATTTCTATTTACTATTTAACAACGCAGAGATTCCATCCGCCAACCCCTATTTAACATAACAGAAATTTGAAGGCCGTTTTCCCTGCCAGCCGTGTCGTATTTGCTAAAAGAACATAGCACACGTAACAACACATATAATAACTTATTAAACAGAATAGCTGTACTAATTGTGAGCTGCTGCTTCTCACGCCTACTGGCAAATGCCGGAAGGAGCACGGTTAGAATATTAAACGAGACACATACATGGCTCGCGCCAGGTGTTCGTTTGGCTGCAGCCTCTGCGCAGGGTGTGTGTGTGTTTAGGGATCGAATTATAGCCCTTTGTAGTGGTTTAAAAAGAGCATACCCCACTGCACAGAGGCTGCAGCCAAACGAACATCTGCATCTCTCGCGTGACTATTAGCCTTATTTCTCAGTCTAGTCTGCGATATCAGAGTGGATGCAAGGACGAACTGTTAGTGTTTAATGAAGCAAGACTAGAGTGAAAATTGGTAAGTGAAATCAGAATCCTATTTTTGTATGCTCGATAGTTTTTTAGAAGATGTACTCAAGTGCAGAAGGAAGTGAAGATTAACGGAGAGATAATAGCTTAAAATGGCGTGGTGAAACGAATTCGCACACAAAGAAAGATGGAGAGGGGTTGGCCGAGACGACGTCCAAACTACATGAAAAAGGGGGCAGGCCTTCATGCAGCGGTGAATAGAAAACGGCTGAATATAATTTTATAAAATTATTAATATATTGCCCTATTCTAGTTTTGTTTGTTTGCCTCCAACGAAAAGAGATATTTAGGAAACGTGTCTGTGTAACGTCTGCCCTACTTTTCTGTGCAAAGTTTATTCAGAAACTTGAAGACCGAGAAAACATTAATTATAAAAAGCTAAGGTAAAACTACATATAATTATGGCTGCTAAAAATTATCGGCATCAATTGGCGATGAGGTTATGGATATGTATAAATCAGCACTTAATTCTTTGTAATATAACCAAATTGTGGTAAACTGAAAAGTCAAACTAACTCTTACAATTTGTTACAACCGGCATTCATTTTATTTTCTTTGGTGGTGCTAATAATTATTATTATCATAACTTCAAAAATGGACATCGTTTTACTCCTTTTTGTGTTGTGTATGTATTATGTTCGTTACAAAAAAGCAATTTAATGAATTATTTTAAATTAGTACTTGGAAAAGCATCAACTGGTGTGAGAGTCAACAGTAATATGTTGCCCTATGTATTCTATAATATGAGAAGCACAAAAGGAATTTGAGAAAAATGTACGAATCAGTTTTCATAAAGCAAACTACCAATGTACGACTGCAGAGAGCAATGGTGAAATGAATTCGCGCACAAACAAAGGTGGAGAGGGTTCGACCAAGACGACGGCCTGGCTACATGAAAAAGGGTGGGCAGGTCTTCATGCAGCGGTGAATAGAAAACGGTTGAATATAATTCTAAAAAAAAAGACAAACTATAAATATAAAGCCCTATTCTACTTTTGTTTGTTTGCCTTCAACGAAGAGAGAAATTAAAAAAACCTCGTAACAATTGTTTTAAGGAAACGTGTCTCTGGCTTCACGTACGTATTAATGGTGGCATGTCCGGCCTACGCGACCGTGCATAACAAACAAATTACGATAATATTGTATTATAGATACTGCTTTTTGCTGTTGGAGCCAGCGACTAAAATTTCAAATATACGAGGTTCGAGACATAAATGCTGTTGTTGTTGTCAAATTAAAAACGTTAATTTAATAATTAATATTTTTTATTTTCAGATTGAATATAATAAAACGTTGAGGGTTAATTACAATAATAGGCTATTACAGCAAATAGTGCCTTGCGTTCTATAGCAGGACTGCTAAAATTGTGTTGTTGAATAATACTAATAGTCTATTATAGAAAAGCCAACCAAACTTTTTATAGCTATATATTGCCATAGCATATTCAAAGTGAATATAACTGCGGAAACAAAAGAAATTGTGTTGTTGAATAACGCTAATAGTCCATTATAGAAAAAATCAACCAAAAACCCTTTATACCTATATATTGCGATAGCATATTCAAAGTGAATATTTTGGTGTTAAGTTATTATTATTATTATTATGGAAACTTTTAATATAATTAGCGAATCCCGACAGTATTATAAACGATTTAAGGATAAAGGAACGCTAATAACACTCGAGATAAAATCGCCACCCACTGGTGAAAACGCCATAGCCTGGGTGGAGAAGGCGATGAGAGATTTAGTAGAGCAGTTAATGGTCGGCGTACTTCCGCATCATCAAGCAGGCTTTACTTTTATTAATCAGAATCACCACGATAAACCGTTTATCTGTCAAATTATATATCGGCAAGGAACATGAGCAGGGATAATGTTTGGAGTGCGCTAGAAAAAGTAATCTAATCTAACATCTCGTTCCTGTACCAGGATCGTTTTGTGGTTTATTTCCACCACGTCGAACTACCTACGAACGAGGGTTATGTAAAACAAAATTTTGCCAGCACCTCAGAATATATAGGACGCAACCGTGGTGGAATAGTGCGTATTAAAAACAGTGATAGTAGCTGTCTAGCTATATCACTAGATACGGCTGTGGCCGTAGGCTTAGTTGATAACTCTGATAATAAAAAGGAGCAGCACAAGTAGCGCAATCAGCGGCCAAGATTTATAGCGAGAGATGTGTATGTGTTATGTCAGAAGGCCCGGGTAGATTTAACTAACGGTGGTGGGGGTATACCTGAAATGTATATCATTTGTTAAATTTCAACAGCACCTAGCCTCGTATAAATTAACCGTATATGATGATCTGTCTGGCGAGAAGGTACTATTTGAAGGCCTCACTGGTGGTATACAGATTAATCTATTATTCACCAACAACCACTATGATGTAATTACAAGTTTGACAGCTGCATTCTCGTCCAATTACTATTGTGCGGAGTGCCATAAGAAATTTTGCAACAGATATCGCCATGCGGGGCAATGTAAGTCCTTGTGTTGTAAATGTCAAAATAAACCACCGCGCACCCCCACCACCGGCGACAGTGTAATTTATTGTAAAGACTGTAACAGGTACTTTTACGGAGAAAAGTGTTTTGCAAACCACCAACGTAATTCATTATGCAGCACTCTGCGTTTGTGTGTGTAAGATGTACCTGAGGGCTTATGTAATGAATAAAGGGCGAAACCCACACGTTTGCGGGGAATTATTCTACACGGGATGTCGCAATATGATGCCCCCGGTAATTTATGCCACATACAGCCTAGCCATGGATGTATTCCTTGCAAATGGCTGTTAATATTTTATGATATTGAGTGCCGGCAGGAGAAGGAAGTGTCGGTTGGAGTGTCGGAACATGAACCCAACTTGGTGGTCTGCCAACAATGGCGTTATAAGTGTACCAGCGGCAATGAACAGTGTAAGCTTTGCGGTACCAAACAACATATATTTTACGGCGCTGCATACATTGAGAAATTCTTGAGTTATCTAACTGTGAGAAGAGTGGCTATTAATAAAATCCCACTTTATCCCGCAGAGTATGATGCTCGAGAAAAAGTGGATACCACGAGTGATTATGCAGGGCTGTAAAAGTACCTTTACTTAAAGTTTATTGACAGCCTAAACTTTCTCATTATGGCGTTAAGTAAACTAAGCGAGGCATTCGATTTACCCATGGCTAAGGGGAACTTTCCCATTTATTTAACCCGCGCGTCAGTTAGGAGTACTGTGGGGAACTGCCTGGAATAGCATATGACGTGGGGCATATGAAGGGAAAACAACGGGCTGAGTTTCAGAGATGGTTTGTGGTGAAGAAGGAAAGGCTTGGTGATACAGGCTTCATATTTAAGGAGCAGCTGATACGGTATTGTGTCGAGGATGTGAATATACTGCGTGGGGCGTGTGTTAAATTCATGAATGAGTTTCATGCTCTATCGGGGGTAAATCCATTCCTCGACACGATAAGCATTGCCAGCGCCTGTAATCTGGTGTTTCGGAAAAAGTTCCCGCACCCAAACACAATTGGTATCAACCCACACAATGCGTATAGGTGGCGGGATACCCAGTCTGTAGGAGCTAACCGATGGATGGTATATGAAGCCCGGAAATTAAACACTAATATTATGCATGCCGATAATGGTAGAGAAGATGTGGTTAAGGGGGGGATTAAAGATAGATGGGTGCGCCCAACAGCAAGGCGAGGAGCATTTTTCGGAGTATCAGGGTTGCGTATTTCACGGGTGCCCAAGGTGCTACCCCACAGCGCGTGATAATTCGGTTTATAACGAACCGTATAGCACTTTCAATACGCGTTATGAGAGCACATGTAACAAAATAGAGCTAGGGTGTGTGGCGCACGAAATGTGGGAGTGCGAGTGGCGGCGCTTCCTAAGAGAACACTCCGACGTGCACGACATTGTGCCATCCCACCCAGCGACAAAGAAATGCTCAATTAGGCCGAGGGATGCCCTGTACGGAGGCCGGGTAGATGCTACAAAGCTCTACTACAAGGTAAAGCCGGGGAGAGGGTGCGGTATACAGATATAATTTCCCTCTACCCCTACTGCTGCAAAGTTAAGAAATACCCTGTCGGCCAACATAAAATCTACGTTGGCGATGGCGAGTGTCCCGACATCTCGGCATTCAAAGGAATAATAACATGCACGGTGCTGCCACCGGATAATCTCTACCATCCGGTCCTTCCCTACCGCACCGGCCGCAAGTTATTATTTTCCTTTGTGTCGAACATGCGCCGACACTCACAACAGCGAGTTGGAGTACACACACACCTAAGAGGAGCGAGCCCTGTCCGATGTGTGAGTGGTGGATGAGGTGAGAAAGACTGCCGAGAGGGGAACAGGGTGCTCGAGAAGCACGAAGTATGGGAATACGAGGTCGTAATGTACGTCCCCGAGAAGAAAGAACGAGGGCTCTTCACCGATTACATCAACATGTTCATGATGGTGAAGACGGAGTGTAACGGGTGACCTGCAGGATGACACCGAGCAGCATAAGGCGGCCTTCGTACAAGAGTATTACGAAAAAGAAGGCATCCAATTATATTACGATAAAATTGAAAAAAAAATAACGCGAAAAGAGCATTCCCAAACTAGCTCTAAACTCGCTGTGGGTTAAGTTCGCAAAGCGAGAAAACCTTGGTCAGACAATAATTATTAGCAAAAACCACGTATATTTTGATAAGCTAACTGACCCTAACACCGTGGTGAAATCGTGCATTGCAATAGACGATGAGATTCGTCTGCCGAATTGGACGGTCGACGACAGTGTTGGAGTTTCCTTGGAAAACACAAAGATAGTAATTGCGGCATATTCAACAACACATGTCATAAGTGTTAAAATCCACAACAATAACCCTGCCGGGACCTTCGAGCCGATGGCCTACCGCCGCAGACCGCTCGGCCATCCGGCCGACAACTTCAGTTTAAGCTTTTTAGATATAATTATAACTTTTTTAAAATCAAGAACTCAGCAATCAACGATGAATTATCCTGATAATCGTATCAACGTATTGAAAATTGCGTACAACTGCATTGAAGAAATTTGTTTACTTACGTAATTAACTCTTTCCATTTCGTTTTCCACTTTCAGTCATTTGGAAGCAGAAAAAGCAACACGTGTCTCTCTCTCATTGTAATGATGACAATCTCGAACAAAGCACAACACCATAACGAGTTGTTGAATAATGAACACTACATTAAATATACTGCTAAACACCCGTTTGTTTAGACTGTAACATGGCGGGTTACCATGGTGACCTGCTGGATCTGACGTAAGACTTTAGTCCTCCATTTCGCAATCAAAATTCGCTTAGGGCATGAGAAATTTAGAAATTAAATAGCTTCTTCTCTTAACGATTTGAAAAGGACTTGACCTCAATACAACATGGAAGTTCACTTTTCTTTCCTCCCATGTTGCGACTAAATCTGCAAGTTTTAACCTTGCAATGCGAATGTTACTGCAAACTTGTTGCAAGTTTGATGTGCTACCTAGGAAAGTGAGTTACCTAACATATTAAATATTTTTTCTTCAGGAGTAAAAAAGATTTCTATTATTTACTCTTGACAAGTGTTTTTTTATATTAACTTTGAAATAAAGCCTGATACAATTTGATCTCATCTCTCTTTTTTACTCACTTCTTTCTTTTCTTATAAAGGAAGAAAAGTGTGTGATCTATTGTTAATTATTATTCTTTATTGTTTAGATTTTTTCGCCCTCTCTGCCACTTGCTGAAAATGTACACATCTTATCTTCTCTGCTCTAAGCTTTTAAAATAAATTCAGTTGAAGTTATCTTCCAATAGTAATTGCTGACAACTCTTGAGTAACGGGGTATCTAAACAGTAGGTGAGTAAAAAATTCATATGAGCCTCACTGATTCTCAAAAGTACTTGATACATTGAAACAATAAAGAAAGGAAGGGTTACCACTCCCTCAAACAAAAAGTGGAGCTCAATACATTATGAAAGTTCAGTTAACAAAATGATTTGCATGGGCTAATATTTACCTTCACTATATATTATAAACAAGTACAATAATTATAGTTAGGAAGTCAATGTAAATAATCATTTTCCATCTTTTCACATCTTAGATGTTTTGATTTCATCATACTTCTAAAATAATATAACATGCAGTTAAAATTTGATTACAACTGGTACTTTGATGTGCATAAAAATACAGACACAGCGTCATTTAGAATATAGATTAAAAAGTAGTTAACACTATAAAAATATATATGTTAACTAGTGTAGAATAAATATAAAGAATATAAACCTTAAAATTTATGCTCTTTTGATAACTGCATTTCGATTTCTTTAAGATTGTAAGCGCTATGTTCTTTCAAAAATTTATTTAACTTCAAGTTGAAATTTTGTTTTTCCAGAATTTTTACATTTTCCGGTAATCTATTATATAGCCTCATTCCCACTTGTTTTAACTTTTTTGTGTTACATTTAGTCTACATTTTGGAATATTGAGTTTTGACATTGTTTAGTATAATGTGAGTGCACTTCCACTCCTGCTACATAACTATTAATATTTTCTTTTATAAATTTCATGCATTGATATACATACATGTTTGTTAGAGTCATTATTGTGAGGTTTGGAAATGCATCTCTGCAACTATCTGTAGGCTGTAAGTCGGCTAATTCTCTTATTGCCGCTTTTTGTATAATAAATACACGCTTCGCACCATTTGAATTACCCCATAATATCAGACCATATCAGACTATGGAATGAAAGAAAGCATAATAAGCCTGTAACAATCAATATTTTGGAATCATATACTTAAGCCAACGTATTAAATATATGACCTTATTCAATTTCTTACAGAGATTGTCTGTGTGCGTTGACCAGTTAAGTTTTGCATCCCATGTTATGCCCAACAAATGAACTGCATCCCTTCCATTCTCGTTCTTCATACCATTTAGTAGGGAAAGAATATTTTCTCAGTTTTGTTTTCATTTAATGTAAGACCATTTCTATCGAACCAATATTTAGCTCTCTTTAAGTTAGCCTCACTCACCGTTTTAAGATCATTAATGTTATCTCCTCTTCCGATAAATCGTCAGCATACATAGCAACCATAGGGACAACTTCTGTTGGCAGGTCATTCACATAAATCAGAAACAGCAATGGCCCCAACACTGATCCCTGGGGTACTCCTTGATAGATCTGCGTCTACTAGATAGATGATTATCCACTTTAACATATTGTAACCGATTGACCAAATATGATTCCAAAAGATTTAGCCCATTATTAGTAATAGCATATGCTTTCATCTTTTCGATTAATATCTAATAAAGTACTGAGTCGAACGCCTTACTTAAATCTACGAAAGCTAAGCATGTAATTTTCTTACTTTCATACCCATTTAGTATGTCATAAGTAATGCTTTCTAAGGCAGACATGGTGGAGAAACCCCTTCTAAAACCAAACTGGTTATTACAAAGTAATTTATTATTCTCAAAAAAAGATGTCAACTGTTCCCTAATAAAATATTCAATTATTTTAGAAAAAACTGACACAAGGGATATTGGTCTGTAATTGGCAGGGTCATCAATTCTCCCCTTCTTCTTATATATTGGAACAACCACAACACATTTAAGACAATCAGGGAAACACCCCTCACTTAACGACCAGTTTATGAGATACAACAAAGGTTCTATTATTAGATCTATAATAATCTTAATCACAAAATTTTATAATCCAAAATTATCCTCGCTTTTTGAGTTACTCAGAGATCTAATTACTTT
>JAGDQP010025886.1:763-26467 GCA_022664845.1 Lepisma saccharinum
CCTGGGAAGATGGACTTCTTCCTGGTGATCGAGATCCATTGTTCGGTGACGTTCGGTCTGAGTTCGACACTGGACGCTTTCGGCCACGACCTCTTCCTCCGCGTTTCTTCGAACCACGTTGCTTCCCCCTCTGTGATTCATTACTTGTTTCTTGATTTGCTCTACCTCCTGACGCTGATTCGGTTCTTCCATCCTCCATTTCTTCAGGGCTTCGTGAGATACTTCCTCGGGTTTCTACTTCCTCTTTTGTAACGCTTCGAACAAAGACTTGTTTCCCTTTACCATCATCTTCTTTGCTCCGAGGGGCTAAGGGTCTTCTCTGCTCCGCAGCTTCATAGATAGTATCCAATTTCCGGACAACGTCTAGCAAATCAACTAGTGTAGTGAACTTTCCAGAAGCCAGCTGTCGTTGATAAGATATGGGTAATAAGCTGATAATAGTACTGCAAATCTGCGTATCTGAAGCCAGTACATCCAAGTCTCGTAAACGTCTAAACTGTTCGGTGACAAACTGTTCCACACTTCGATCCACGCGTGGGTTGAATTGTATTGTTCTGAGGCGAGTAATATAAGTACATACTACTTCCTCCGATTGGTAAAAGGTGATAAAGGCACGTCTAAAGTCTGCATACGTATGAAAATTGCCAATTTGTGAATAAAACCAGGAAAGTACCGAACCTCGCAGCACAAACGGAATAATTTCTAACATTTGTCCGGGCGGAATACCCACTAGACTTGTTTCTCGGTCAAGCTGAGACAACAAAGCACTTGCGGTCATGTCATCACCATTAGGAAAACAGGTAAATGATCGTAAATCTGCTAGGCGAGCCTTGACTCTCCTTTCCGGAACTTGTATCTCTGATTCACTCTCTTCGAATGCCAAACGCCTCTGCCTTACTTCTCTCTGACGGGCATTGGATCTTCTTCCTCGTTCTCGTCGATGGTGTCGATTCCTACACTCCGTGAAGCTTCTCCGGCGTTGAATTCCAGTCGTACCATCCTCTGTTGACCTTGGTGGGCTGTCCTGTTCAGAATATCCGCTTTCTGGTCCTGTACTTGATTCTTCACACTTCACACATCGATTTACACTTACCCTTCCGACGTCTTTGATAGCTAAGTTGGGAGAACACTGAGATATAACTTTTTCTGGGGTATCAATAACACCTGAACGCTGTGGAGGTAATTCTTTATTCACATCGAAACATTGACCGGACACACATTCATCTAAGTAATATCGCGACGCAATTTTGGTACTATTTGAACCTAAACCTGGATAGGATGTGGGTGCCTTACCAATATGATCCTCTAGCTGTCGTTCAACTCGTTCCAGTCTTACTTGGTGTTCCTCCATGGTCCTACGTGTAGTAACTTCCCATTCCTCTAATTGCTCTGCCACCAGTGTTGCCTGCTCGTTGATTTCACGGCGAGTCTCTTGTCGATGTTCCTCGAGTTCCTCTCGTGTCTTCTGTTGTTGTTCTGTCGCCAATTGGAATTGTTCGTTGACTTTATTGCGTATCTCCTGAGGTTGTGCGCGCATTTCTTCTCTCAATTTATTGACATCTTGTTGGAGCTCCTGTCTCTGGGCCTCGATTTCTTCCCGAATTTTCTGTTGATTTTTAAGGATCTCTTCCCGCAATTTCTGCTGCTGTTCGTTCATCTCCTGAAATTGTTCATTGATTTCATTACGTATCTTCAGCGGCTGTTCCTTTAGTTCATCACTCAGCTTCCGGATGTCTTCATGTGTTCCCTTCATTTGTTCTTGGATCTCTTGACGCTGTCCTTGGATCTCTTGACGCTGTCCTTGGATCTCTTGACGCTGTTCCTTCATTTGTTCTAACATCTGAAGTAATAATGATCCAAAGCTCTCTTCTTTTTGTTCCTTAGGTTCGGGTGATTGCGCTTCTGTACACGGAGAACAGATCCACGACTTGGTTAACGTAACGCCTGGGTCAGACTGCTCCTTCTTGACGCAAGAGCTATCGCCTCTGCCAACGCATTCAACATGATAAGTCTTACGACACCGGAAACATGTAATAGTGTCACTGTCCGGTCGATTCTGTCCGCAACATAACCTAATTGCCTCACGTTCATCAATACCGGTGATACCAGTAGATTCAACGAGTTGCGTTTCACTTTTTATTGGCTTCATGGTGTGGTCCTCCATAGTTCGTTCGCAACAACCGTTAGTGCCTACGAGTTCTACTACAATGGTGACAGTATTATGTCCAAGATGAACACACGAAAAAGTATGCTGATCAAATTCGTAACACGTTAATCCTCTTCTTCGTCCCGGGTTTCGGCACCAAATTAATATGACGGTTCTTGGTAAGTGAAGAATTCCTTCCTCCCGGAGTACCAATCCGTACAATAATTTACCGGGCAGTAATTAAACGTGTACGTCCCACTTCTCTTGAAAAGAGCGCCGCGGGATAATATAGCTTCCGTGATAACGAGCGAGGACAAAGGCAACCCTACTGCTCACCCTTGGGGTCCTGTATAATGCTTCCAAACCAGTAAGCCAGTGAATTCCGGAGACAGAGGTTGGTGGAACGGTACTACCGATAATAGGTCCCCTGAGCCCCGAAATACTGTAAAAACGCACAAAAATCAACAAATAGATGAATGTGTGCAAATGGCGGGAAACGGTCGCAAAGTGCGTGGCGAACGTTGAAACACTTGAAAGTGGGTGAAGAACACTGTATTTAGGCAGAAAACCACGTTTTTAGTATTTGGAGCCCCGGCTCAAAAATCCACAAATCTGCAGACCACTTCTACTGACTCCGACCAAAATATTGGAAAGTATCACTTTTTGTGTGACTTCACGAAATAGCTTAATAGAAATGTTTTCTTCAGTATTCCAATAAATACTAACATTTTCTACACTTCTTAGAATACTTTATTACTATTTTCAGAAATCGAACTTTATCCGGTATTTTGATATGCCGTCGGTACAAAAGGTAAAACATACATAAAAATGCCAATAAGTTGATATGTTACTACAAAGCAATGAATATATTTAATATTTGACCTGATTACAGGGCACACACGGGATTATTCTTTTGTGTGTGCGTTTACTTCTGTAGGCACGTGATAATTTTACCAAAAATTGAGTGCGTTTGAATGTGTCAAAACAGGAGTAACATACACAATAATGCACTCTACTAATAACGAAACGATCAAAAATGAATAAAATTTATCTGAATGCTTTTGACATAAATTATAAGAGATTATCTTTAATGAAAATGTTTATCGGCCGGGTACCCGTAAAGCGTTGAGCCCAACGTTACACAATTTTTACTTAATTCTGCAACTATATTTTCCTTACGCTCTTACGACGTTTACGTACACCTGTGCTCCATGAACATTCGAGTCCGATGAAGTATATTTTATACTTAACATGCACAACAATATTTATTTTTCATTAACAAGTAACAAGGTTGTACTTCACATTAGTTGACGGAGTACAATTAAATTTCTCGACATTCGGCTTTAATCTCTGGACGTGCTTTGTTGACATATACCCGATAGGCACTGATCAAGAATTGTTATATTATATTTCAAGTGTCGCTTTCACAGACGTCCTGACAGTTTGAAGAAATTGTAAGCGACTTGTATCACAATCTTTTTAATAGTATTATCTTTACTTTTACGAGTTAGGTTTTCTCTAATATTACTTCAGTTCCATGTACTTGTAGCGCGCGAGTAATTTTATTGTATCACAGTATTACATAATTTACGCTGTTAGTATCTTTTTTATAATACAGGAGTTTTGAACTGACTACTTAGGTTCCGTACAAAACTTTTTTTTTCTTACAATTCTTGTGTTTGCATTGATTTTTTATTTATTTGCTTTCGAGTCCAATGAATGCTAGCAAGTTACGACTTACTTTATTTCATACTCTAATGATGCATTCGAGTTTGTAATGATGAATAATGTTGCCTAGATTTTCTCTACTATTTTGTAATTCAACAACATAACACAAATAAACCGTACTACTACTACGACTCTAAACTAAATATACCAAAAGAATAATAGGATCCTTTATTTAGTGGAATTGTATTTCTTTAGATATTGCCTACAGAAAGACTATCTAAACGAAGGCAAGGTAGAAACGCATATCAGATAATCGACGACGACGTTAACAATAGCGTTCCAAGCATCAACAATCCGCGTTTAATCACGTGACTTCTTTTTTTTTTCAAGAGCACTGTTAACGATATGTAACTGATGCAACGATGCTACACATAATCCGATGTCATTTCACTCGACACAATAAAATATATCATCCTTTCTGAAGTTTGCAAATAGTCACTGCAAATATGTGATTAGATTCCAACAGGTTGTCTATAATTAAGAGAAACGAAAAGGGTTACCTTCAGTGCGGCGTACGAGTCGTACAGCAAAACGAGGTATACATTACTTGTTCCTCTGCAGTAATTATTCCAGCTTTTCGTCCTGTTTTTGTGTTCCTGTAAATCCTTGGAACTTACTGATCCTTTTGCACTATAAGTTTAGTATATATAAGTAATTACACTTGTACAATGAGAGTTTCTGTCGCTGACACACATTTAATGTTTCCTCTCCGGTGCAGCGCGCAATGTCTTCTGCTGTCTCGGACGATGCAATGTTGCCAACTCTCTCGGGGAGAATTGTCCAGCACTGACACAAACATACGCCGGGCGTTGACTCAAGCGTCTCTTCATGCATGCGACGATATCAATGCGTGTCGGAATATAAAAATTACTTTAAGAATACCCAATTGCACTAAATGTTGTTATAATCATGTGAGGGCGAATTACCTGTCCGTCACAACACGGGAAACTGGACCGAATTTGTTTACTTTATACTTAACGCACTGCTATTGTCATTTATTTGTGGCCTGTCTCGCGGATCAACCAATCGCAATTCTTGGAAATAGAACAGCATATATGAGAAATTGCACATTCAAGAATACCAATGCTTTAACGTCTCGTTTGTTAAGGGAACCTTAAATCGTAGCGTTAAATGTTGATGCAATGGAAAAGACTTAGGGGACACTTAAATATTTATGTAAGCGTTAACTAACGCGCCCTTAACCGCAATTTAAGGAAGGTTGGTGAAACCGGCTATTAAAGCTCTGGGTTTACGAGCAAACTTCTGGACAACATTTGGCAATGCTTTCTAATCTTTGTAACACTTGGCTGGTTTGAAGAGAGCTCAGTCGGCATTGTTTGGGACCCTTTTCGACCCACATCCGTATTAACTTTTTTGTCACTCCTAAATATAGAATATGCATTGCATCTAAAGGAAATTGTGAAACTAAGCCTAGCTGTAGATTAGATAAGATGCTTTTACACCGTTGATGGTTTTCGTAAAGCATGTTACGGAAGTCGGAATCAGTTTTGTTAAAGTTAACTTCATACTGCCATGTTGTATTACCATAGCTGACTCCCTCTTGTTCACATTTCTCACATTCATGAAAGCTATTATGCGAGAATATACACTTCACATATGCCCTTGCTGGAGCATCGGCTACAAAACAACTTACGCAAAAACCATAAACCTTACCATTAACAATTACTCCTCTTCTTTCGAATTGAAGGCACTCATTCACGAATGGCCGAAGAAATTCATAACTGTTGCTAGGTTTAGAATCGCCCAGGTAAAGAGCAATTATAAAGGGCGTTTTGTTAACCGACTGATCTAATAACCCAAGTATCGGCCAGAAAGAGTTTGAAGAGCTTTCGCATACAGGTAAACCATCAACATTCACGGTAAAAGTTAATAAGTCAGAAATACCGTTGTCTGGTTTCAGGGTTGATATTATTGGGAATTTTTGTGTATCTCGTAGACCTTCATGTGCTAATTTTACTATTTGTTTTTGTACATCAAAATACACTAGAAAACCCACGATCCTGTAACACTTGAGTGAGGACGTTTCGTGGAGTTTGCAAAAGCGTCATAGCATCTGTAGGCAGATCAGGAAAATGTCGCTTCAGGATCTTCAAAAGTGCCGTTGTTGCATTATTAGGTATATTAAAAGTTTTGGACCAAGTGATGAGATGATCTTTCACTGAAGGCACACAGAATGAATAATGCGGTGCATCAACACTTACGTTGTCACTACCGTTTGTAACTATAGAAGTTATGTCATTACTTCTCTCACTACTGTTTGTAAATATACAAGTTGTTTCAGCGCTTCTCATACAAGGACTACAAATATTTACATTATTAGTACCTGATTGAAAATTCACAAAATCCTTAGAACATTTCGCAAACTGTTTCCCTGACGAACGCAATGCTTCAAGAATGGTCCATGTCTCCTTCTCTAATAGTCTCCTCTTGTGTATCTTGGAGACTTGATGGCTTACGCCTTCGTTCTCTTCCTCCATTTCTATCTCTTCCCCAACGGAACCAGTTCTGAATCCGTTCTTTGGTTTCCTGGTCTGTTGCATGCCTGGTTATTCCATTAAGACGCACAGCCCCTGCAATGAAAATGATTTGTGAGGTCTACAGCACAATAATAGATGTACTACAAATAGAACTCCAAAAGATTTAATCAACCGTTTATTATTCGTACTTCAGTAACAGTTCGAAAATAATGAAACTATGAACTCGTAGACTTACTACAATGTTCTATGTAACAGACTGGCGTGAATTTGAAAATAAAATCATTGTTTTAATGATATTTTAACTTGAAAATATTACGATTCTACACAATGAAATAAAATCTGAACACTCACCACGTAAAAAATAGTAATTTTGATGGCCTCACATCATAATATTTGGTTGCAATTAAGTTAAAGATAGTTAGGTTAGGTTAGGTTAAAAAAGGTAAAAATCATGAAGGAAATTTCAAAGCACTGTAAGTCAGAACATTGTAGATAGCTATGCACGAATACTGGAGATAAGTCACAAATTACGCAAACAACTGCAACAATCACTACTACGCTTTCTTCTGAGATTCGCTTGGCAAACTGGTGAAAATTCGTGTCAAAAATGGTTAACTCCGTTCAAAACTTTGGTAAACTTTATTTTTATACGGGCCAGTCTAGTAACTTTGGACTTCGGCCCGTCACGATCCCCCCATTTACAGCCAGTTAAAATCCACGCCCATGCCCCTGCCGGGACTCGAACCCGGGACCTTTCGAGCCGATGTCCTACCGCCGCAGACCGCTCGACCACCCTGCCGGCGTAACTACGTACCATAGATGCCTGAGAGTCCTTAAATAAATTCAAGTTCGTAATATCAAATTGAAACTGTTATGTTTGTGCGATAAGCTAATCTACTTTAAAACAGTACATGTCAACTTCTTGTCGTTGCACGTAACAATGTTTCTTCTCTGACGCGAGACTTTTTCAAGTTAAACGAAAGTAATATCTAAAATAGGAAGGAATAAACATCAAGTTAAAAATGTAAAGAAAGTACCTTCATGTATTTATAACGGTATGTTTTGCAGTGTGACGTCAGATAATTGTCATAAAACCGGCTTTAATTTTTATCCAGGGTAATTGTCTAGTTTTTATGTGTGGGATATGCATTTTATTATCTCTTGGAAATAAGGTTGAAAGTATATGTAAAAGTGGCCGATGTGTGTGAGAACAAGAGAAACTTGTGAACAAAATTATTGAGAAAATAAATTATGAAAAATATTTTTTTTTAAAGCTTAAATGATTATCAATAATTAATTGAGGGTCTTTGGTGGTTAAGGTTAAATATGCCGAAAACAATTAGGGAATAAAGCGTATTGGTGCGTAATAAATGTGGAGTGATATAAAGCTATGTAGTTATGTGGAAAAGTACTAACACGTTGTTATGACCTATTTGTGTTTCGGTATAGGAAGACATGTTAGGCTAAATAAAGGTCTACAAATAGCTGACCACATGTAAATTGCTGTTTTAAATATCTACATTGAATCTAGAGACAAGGGACGTTAAACAAATTTTGATTCTCTTTATTAAAAAATAATCTTTATAGGATAAACGGAAGAAATATTAGAAACGATAGATTTCCTCCGGTAGGCATTGGCACCAATACTTAACATTCAAATCGTCAATAAACTTCTGTTGTTTGCAATTCGTTGAAACATTTCCTGGCATGTTTTAATCACGAAGGTGCTTGTTAAGGCCCACGCATTTCTTTTCTATCCCTTCCTTTTTGTTTTGTAAAGTTCCGTGAAAAATATAGAAAATTAGGTACTACAAGAAAAGTACCATTGGTTGATTTCGACTCAGCCCTTTTATTCCAGTGGTTACGGTGGAGTTCGAAATGGTACTGGGAAGGTAACCTGGTTCGAGTCTTCTCAGAGTCATTATGACTGAGGGATTTCCAGGATTTTTCTGTTTCAGCGACCAAATGTCAAGCTTGTATTTGAACTAAAGCTCCGCCTACCTTCCCCATCCTCCAGAAGAATATCCACCAAAAATGTCATCTCTCAGATATGTGATGGAATTGGACCACAGCTGTCTGTTAAGCCCATAAAAATCAGTAAATAAATTAGCTCATTTCCTTCACATATTCGGTCCAAAGATTTTTTTTTTTTCGAAAATAAGTATATTTCTGTGTATTCTACTTTCATTAAGCAAAATATATTGTATGTTTTCTTCCTTTTCTTTTCGTTGTAGTTTTAGTGGACGTTCACACATGGTTTACACTGTGATCAAAACACAGGGGTCAGTTGTGAAATTTCATGAAGAGACCGAGGTTTGGGTGGCAACCCCTGAGATCATTAAGGCATACATTGAAACTGGTGAACCCATGTAAGTAGCTTTTGATTGGTGCTTTTAAAACCAAAGTGTTATGGACAATTTGATTGTCCATATTAGGGATGGGTAAAATATCAAGTAGCAGCTACGTTTTCACTGCTACTTTGGTAGCAGTGAAAGTAACAGTTTAGAATTCATAAACTGCTACTTTTAAGAGATTTATGTAAAGTAGCAGCTACGTTTTCACTGCTACCTTTCCCTGCTCCCAAAGTAGCAGTAAACAAGTAGCTGCTACTCGATTTTTTACCCATCCCTAGTCCATATGTGAAACTGTTTGGTGTTCTTTAGATGCTTAAACGATTTTGGTGCTGATTTTATATATAGAACAATCTTTTCTCTCTCTCTCTCTCTCTCTCTCTCTCTCTCTCTGTTACATTGTACTATTCTTGAAATAAGTCGTCTTGTATGAGCTCCATACACTTGAAGGAAAAGGTCTAAAAATATACGCACTTCTATTTTTGGTATCCTAAACCAGGTATTTTCTATCCACTACTTTTGATTTAGGTGTATCATTGTCAAAATTCTACCACCATCAATTTTATAAGAACAGATAAACAGGCACCGCGGATTTCAGATAGACATTGTGGATGGATTCAAGTTCTTATGCCGGTCTTCCTGTTGAGGCTTTCCAAGCCCCTCCCCCTTTTTTCAGTTTGACTAAGCGAATGTGAGATGCCTCAAATAAGGTTTTAATCACTCTATCTTCTCTATTCCTTTACTCAGAAAACCGCTCTTGGAGGGATATCATCCACCAGATTTCTCAGTGCTTTAGCTGTAGATGCCTTTCTCGACCATAAAAGTAAATCAGCCCTTGCACCGTCAGCTTGACTATTTTGGGCCCAAAACCATGTTTTGTGTCTGTTTTACGCTTATTTTTAATTTCGGCGAAATGTGGGTTTCTTTATATATCAATTATATATTTTTCTTGTAATTTATTCCCTTAGCAAAATTATATTGGATTTCAGATAGTCAATACAAGACTTATTTTTGTAGATCGTGACCATAATGGTTTCATCATGGCCAACAACGTTCGAGTGAACTTACTTACTGGGTTATTGCTGACTTTTTTTTAAGTTGAAGCTCGTAACTACGTACTAGAACAAAAAAAAATTGTCTAAGGCAACTCACCAATAGCTGAATTCGTTGCTAACAGTGCAATAATATTGTTCATTTCCTTCAAAATAAAAAGGAACCACACACAACATTCTCGGCAGATGGCAGCATTAAACACCTATTTTCGTTTGGATAGTTTCCGCTAAACAAGGGCAATATTGACGCTGACAATTCATGATAATTATCCTACCAGATGGGAGTTTCGTTCGATTGACGGGATTGTGGGATCTTTTTACCGAAATACAAGTATAAATTCCTCACTAGAAACACTAGTGAGGAATATTTGGGTGACTGAGAGGTAACTTTTGCTCTTAAAACCTACCAATACTGACCAGAACTAAACACAGTGGTTCCTTGCTAAGACGGAATTAGGAATGTAATTATATTGTTCGGAATCGAAACGATATTCAATTTTACTAAAAATTAGCGTGGCGCCCTAAGAAGAACGTACTTAGTAAGAAGCTTGGAGCTGGGTAGTTCTAAGTAGTAGTTCATCGGATTTTATTGTAGTCACGGATGAATTTTTGTTTCGTGTTCGACCTTGTAATCAAGAGGTTCTGGATTCGATTCCCGGTAATAAGATTGAATGTAGTGGCTCGGAATTCGTTTCAAATTAAGTTCCGTCTTTAGCACATCCGGTATACGCACCAGTAATGGATACTTTTCACCATTATAATTTTTACCTCAAATACAGTTTCAGTGTATTGATCAAATGAGAATGCTAGACGTTCTCCATGCTTCTTGTAGTGATTTCTACCCATTACTTTCATTAACACATATTATTTGAGACTAAATTATGTTTTTTGTCCGACTTTTTTTTTCCAGTGATGGACACGAAAAAACCTGGTTGTTCCATTAATAGACATACTGTTTAACTCAAAATAACTTAAATAATCGTTGCTGGTGTTTCGAATATGAGTACTAAACAAGATTATATGTTTAATGCTATTCTTCGATTATCTGATTGTTTCATGGAACTCCACTGATAGTCTTGGGACCATACATAAGATCTGTTGGAAAAGTTGAGGTATACGGCATTTCTCCTTTGGAATCGTTTCTATGGTTGTGATGGACTATATATAGCTTGGTCACGTGAGCCGGATTATGTCAGTTTTCTTTCAATTCTGCTTCAAACATCTTGAACAAAATATCTTGAAATTTCCAGACTTTTTACAGAAGTCAGACAATTTTAATAATTTTAACTATAATTTTGAATATATTGAAAAACTATACTTTCATTTAAAATGCTGTATATTATGGTATTAGAGGAACTTGTGTTACTTGGTACTACAACATGTATGTTAGTTGTAGGGATTACGACAATAATTAAGACTGCATTCACAGAATTTAGAGTACGAAATCAATAATACGTGGCATTTGCAAACAGTGCTTTTGGCGCATTTCTTGCATTTGCAAGGTACAGGTAAGTCCGGTGGAAGTGTTTCTTCTACTATGGAAGGCAACCAATCACCATCATCTTCTACGAAACCATAATCCGAGGGATTAAGTTGGTGCATAATTCTCAAGTATGTGGTACCAACGGTGACTCTGAAGATACGCTCTCTTTTTGTGTAAGTGTGTTGAAGATGCTGGGGGAAGCTTTGTAAAAGCAATACGTTTCATCCTGTGATACTCCGTCACTCTGAGGTTAATTATTGTTGTACAGTTCGCCTTTAAGCTACTTCCAAGATATAACACAGCTTGTTGGACCATGATGTTCCAACTCCTTCTTCCCAAAATGTTCCAAAAGGTGGGGTGATTCTTTTGCACGTTTAACAACAGCGTGTTTTGTCGAAAATTTGCTTGTGGTATCGCATCCAGACAACGCATGAACAGCTGGTAAAACGTTGACGAACAATTCAGGTATGTGGACTGGTAAATATCTGGTTGTTACTCCTGTGCCACATGGAATTCACATCTCAATAAGTCCTTTCCTCTTAAATTCCAGAGCGTAAATTAGATTAGATTAGATTAGATTAGATTAGATTTTTATTTCATTCTGTTGACCATAAGCATACAATTATGTACAATGGTATAGAACATGTCAGTAATTATAACAGATAATTATACATAGATGAACGAAAAAATATAATAGAAACTAGGATGCTACAAGACATAAAAAGAATGTAGAAAATATTTAAAATAAATGAATAATTACATAATATATACAGGAATTGTAGTGTATAACACTTCTGTTACTAATTAATACATTGCAATAGTTACAATCTCAGTATTTATTTTTTTTTGCATATATCTTTATAATTCAACGTTTCAAAAAAAAAAAATACTTAACACTCCATGTACTCCTTTATGGAGTAAAAACAATGATATAGTAGAAATGACTGTAGTTCTTTTCGGAATTGATTAAGAGGGTTTCGAGCCTTTATATAGCTAGGAAGTTTATTATATAAAACAATACCAGTATATTTGCATCCCTTTTCATACAAGACAGTACGATGTTCCACTAAGGAGAAATTGTATTTATTTCTAGTGGAGTAACTGTGTTGGTCCCCTACAAAATTAAGCGTAACTTCTAGGTGTTTCTTAACAAATACAAGTATGTTAAGTATGTACTGACAAGGTAGTGGAAGTATACAGAGCTTTTTAAAGATTGGCCTGCAATGTTCTCTAGGTTTAGCACGTGTCATGATTCTAATAACTCGCTTTTGTATTTTAAATATGATATTGGCTTTGCTTGCATTGCCCCAAAATATAATGCCGTACATTAGGTGCGGCTGAAATAAACTGAAGTAGATCATTCTTAAGGTAGACCCGTTGAGTACATTTCTAAGAACCAGAATTGCATACTGAACACGGTTTAGTTTTTTGCTAAGTTCTGATATGTGCTTATCCCAGGATAGGTTTTCTTGTATCCATAGACCCAAAAACTTAGTTGATTTTACGAATTCTATTGCCTCGTTTGCAATTCTAATCATTGTTGGTTGCGCGTGTTTGTTACGCGAGTGGTGGAAATTTATTATTTGTGTCTTTTCACCATTAACTTTTAGTCTATTTACTCTGACCCAGTTAGTCAGTTTTGACATAGTCTCATTCAAGTTGTCTTTGATTATTTCATGATTATTAGCTTTCAATATTATATTTGTGTCGTCCGCGTACAGTGTGGTTTTAGTTGGATGAATCATATAGGGGAGATCGTTAATATATATCAGGAATAAAAGTGGTCCTAAGACTGAACCTTGCGGTACTCCGCAGGAAATTGATCGCCTTTCCGATAAGTGCTGAGAGATTTTGTTATTTTCCTTGTTATAATGTGTTATTTCCACTGTTTGCTTACGGTTTAGTAAGTAGGTGCAAAACCAATTATAGACGATCCCTCTTATTCCATAGTTCTGTAGTTTTGAGAGTAATTCTGTATGTGGTACTAAATCAAATGCTTTAGAGAGATCAAGAAAAACACCTATACATTTATTTTTGTTATCCAAATTTTCGCGTACTGTCTCCATGAAATCATAGATAGCTGTTTCTGTTGATTTACCTTTCAAGAAGCCATGTTGGTCATTTGTAATCAAGTTGTTTCTTTGGAGGAAGGATGTTAAACGCACACTCATTGTCATTTCGACAATTTTTGAGAAGGTAGGGAGGAGTGATATAGGTCTATAGTTCTCTATATTTTTTTTGTCTCCTTTCTTATATATAGGCTTTACTTTTGCTATTTTTAGTGCATCCGGAAATATGCCTTCAGCAAACGACAGATTGATAAGTGCGGTTAAGGGATCCGAAATTAGTTCAATGTTATCCTTTATAATATTTGGTGGTATGTCATAAATACCTGATGACAATGTGTTTTTCATTTTTCTCACTACTTTTGTTACTTCACTAACATTAACTGGGAGTAAAAACATAGTATTGTGGCAAACATTAGGCACTGTTTTCAATCTAGATGTTAGGGGATCGTCTGTATATTTTCGTGACAAATTAACGTAGTGATTATTAAATATATCCGCTATTGAACTGGGGTCTTGTACGACTGTATCATTATGACATATTTCGAGATTATCTATTTGTTTGTTTCTGTTAATATTTAGTTCATTACGTACTAGATTCCACAACGCTTTTGGTTTGTTATCTGTGTGTTTGAGAATTCTGTCATTGTGTAGTTTTTTTGCTGCTTTCAATACCCTCTTATATATTTTATTATATTTCTTGTAATAGCTTTCGGACTCTATTGATAGGTTATTTATTTTCCTTTGCATGTTTAGAAATCTTAATTTTTGACTTGATATCCTTATGCCGTTCGTTATCCAAGGTTTGGGTTTTTCCGTTACTGTACATTTTACAACGGGAAATGCCACATTAAGGTAATAACAAAAGGTATCAAGAAAACATTTCCAAGCTACGTTAACATCCTTTTGAATAACTACTTCCCTCCAATTTTCTTTGCTTAAAAGGTAACGGAAATATGACAGGTTAGAATTGTTGAACTTTCTTTTATATGTTATTTTACTGTTATTTTTGTTAGATTTTATTTTTGTCATTACGCTTATGTCCACGACTTGTGCTAAGTGATCTGAAAATCCACTGTTAATTACTTCGGGTCGTTTATATATATTGAATGACTCTAGGAACGCTTCGATTTCTTGGGATCTGATTGGTTTTAAGAAATCAATGTTGATATCTCCTACGACTACAACCTGCTTTTTGATCTTTAGGAAGTAGCTGAATATTAAATTCATGTTTTCTATAAATATTCGGACTTGGCTGTCCGGAGTTCTGTAAACACAAACTATGATCATATTATAATCTAAAAGCTCTATCATGCAAGCTTCAAAATGTTTTTCTACATTAACCGATTTAAATTTAGTGTATTCCCTAGCATTTATATTTTCCTTAACGTAAATACACGACCCACCTCTATTTCTGTAACATCTATTGTATCCTGTTTTAAGTAAAAATCCTGGAATATTCAATAACTGTAAACAGTCCAAATCCAGCCAATGCTCTGTTAGGCAGATTATATTTATACCTGATAATTTGTCAGTAAATAACTCCTCTAGTATACATTTTTTATCGAAAGTAAGACCTTGAACATTCTGATGAAAAATAACAACATGATCGTTTACCATAAAAAATGATTATCCAGTTTTTTCGGTTGTTTCCTTACTCTCGTGCTTTTACAAGTGGTTGACTTTCCACTGGCATTTACATTATATGATTTACAGTTATTTTCTACATTTGGCGTGTCTTCAATGGAACCTGCAGCACTGCTGCATGTATCGCTTATATCTTGTAACTCTGTATGATCATTACCTGTTTCAACCTGTGCACCTGAATGAACTCTGAGTTCACCATCTACTGGATTGCCAACGTTGCCAGAAGGACCTTCCGTATTTACCGAGTTAATCACATCAGCTATTTCGTCATTGCTTTTCAACCCTGTAATCCCTGATAAGCCATCTGTAGTATAGTTTGACTCTTGTCGAACGAGTTCATTCAGAGACTCACCAATATTACAATTATTTCCAATTTCTGTATTTTCGTGGGGGCATTTTTCAGCAGTAATAATGGTCAGGTCTGTGTTCAGATTCTCAGTTACAGAATCTGTACAATTTTGATTAGAGTCACTTGGGTTACCTGTATTTTCTTCAAAAACAGAGGAGTGATGTTTATTTTCGGATGACACCAAGAGACTACATGTACCTGTATCTACAAAACTTTCAACCTTCTCTTTCATACCACTCATGTTACCATCTATTGGGGTAGATTCAAGCTGACTTAGACTACAGTTTGAAGACTCACTATCGAGTCTAGTTTCATTACAGCTCATGTTGGGGAATTCAACCGTAACTTCCTTTTCGTAACATTTTGCATCTTCTGTACATGAATTATCAGTGATTTTGGATATTAACAACTCCACAATTTTTTTACATACTACTCGCTTCCCTTTCTGACGTAGATGTAATCGGTGCCTTGTAAACAGTGATCTAGGAAGATCACTAATATCCAGCAACTGTACATTTTTAAATTTATTACATTGCTCGACAATTTTTGCATTTGTACTATTTACTTCAGCGTTAACACAAGAAGTTTCCGATACATCATGTCTGTGCGGAATATTAACTACAATAACATTAGTGTGGGATAGTTCAAGCAAAGCATTGTTTAACACAGTAGGAACTTGATTACCCTCATTTGACGAAACATCATTTGTCCCACCTATGATAATAACAAAATCTTTTTGATTTACCTGGTCTTTTAATATTGTACTTGGCGATACAACATTCTTTATTCTAGCTCCTGGTTTAACATAATTTAAAACTGATATGTCAGCGCACAATTTCAGAATGTTTCCGAGGTCGCGGCCATGGCTATCACTTAAAATAATTGTTTGCCCTTGTACATGGTTTACATTTGTGTTTTCATCGTTCGCTGTTGTACACTTTCTATACCCCAGCTCCTTCAGGTCATGTTTATCAGAAATTATGTCGTTCCTTTCTGACTGCATGTCTTCGTTATCGAGTACGGAAAATCTGTTTTTTGTTGGGAATTCGAATCGTTTATTATCGAGAGGGTACTTTGCATTTTTGCCGCACTTGGAGTTCGTTTCCAGTAACTTCTTTCACTTGAGTTAGTACTAGTACTGGGAATAGATGCACTTGGAAATATATTACGTTCAGTATTTTTTCGCACTTGGGGGATTCGTCTCCTATCAGAGGCAGGTATATTAAGGTTCTGCATTCGCAGGGGATCTTGACTTCCTCTTTTCCAACCTCTTTTAACGGCTCCACTCCATGACTTCTCTTGCACCCTTGTACACGTTTCTAAATGTTCATTTTTGTCAATAGTACTTTCTTTAATTTTACAGATATCCTCATACAGCAATGCCACTATCCTGTTTAAGGATGAAACTTCTTCATTTAGTCTGGTTATTTCTTCATAAACTTCTTGCGATACACAAGTATGAAAGTTCTTTATCGCCTCCATCGGTAGCTTTCTTTAATATTCGTAGTGGCGGTGTACGAGTAGTTACTTTTATGTTCAAATTTTTCGGCTTCAAAACTGTTCACTAAATATTCATAAAGTTTCCATATACGAAATTCATGTTCAAATTGATAAAGACACCTAAATATTTCAGAATTTCAAGACCACTTAAACACCACATCTCACGCCGCCGCCGCCATGTTTATATAGCATATATATACTGCTCGCTGTATTTAGAACACTCTGTGTACAATGCAATAATGTAGAGATCTGGGGAAACGAAATTCTCGAAAAAACGAAACAAACAAACAAAAAAACAAACACCCTGGAATTGTTTTGTTTTTACCAACAGGGAAAACAACCTTGGTTTTATTGACAATGTTTCTTTTCTTCTTTCATCACCAATACTCACCACTTATCGCACCTTACGCATTTCCTTTTTAGGTTTAAAAAAATTAAACGTTCCTAGTTTTAAAAAAAATATACAACACTTTCCACCCACCCTACGTTATGAATGCAATACACTTCATTAGCGCTCCCGTACACGAGAGAGAAGTTGCATCCACTTATGGCCCCCAAATTACAAATTATCCGATGATCAAAATTATTTAAACATACTCCTGTGCTTCCTCAGCTGCCGCTCACATTTCCTTTGCTAGAACAAAAGAAATTCAAGTTATAGTAGGTATGAATCCCTATGCTAAATTGAGTTGGGAGTTACCCTGAGTGTAAAAGTTTGGCCACCACTGCAGATTCATACTTTGTGTCATATACACAAACAATAGAGGGGGGGCCAAGCTACACTGAACATACAAATGAATCAGTATCGGACGAAGCAAGTACAACGCGTGTCACTTCTGATGTCTTGATGGCGTGATTCACATGTTAAAGAAATCTTTCATCTGCTTCTTCAAGATGTGACATTAGCTCCTTTACTTCACTGGTTTCACCATTCGAAAGGCATACACTCTTCTCTCCAATGTAGATGTAAATATTTTGCTGGGAACAATGTCCCGTTATGTATTGTGCAAAGAATTGCTGAAGATTGTACTTGTGTGGAGATGCCCAAAATGCATTCATGTCCTTTGGAAGAGGTGTTTCTATTCTGGAAAATAGTAATTTCGATAGGATCACAAGCGATTCTTCTTCTTCTCTCTGACGATTTAATGCTTCCATCAACGTAAACATCCATAACGACATCTACTCTCACGGGTCCTTTTGATAGATGAAGTATTCTTTGGAACACGCACTTAACTACATCTCCGAAAGTTCGCACTTCGCAGTGACTTTCCACAGGCTGCTGCTACCATCCTAGCATGAAGCATAAAGTCAATCACAGTTGCGGTGGGAAGATTGGACTCACTAAGTTGCTTCAGTACCATTCCATTGGGTAAATCTTTCTCTAGCTCACTAACTATTTCTGACCTTTGAGGTTTACGGAGGAATCCATCCTTCATCAAGTATAAAGTACTGGATGTTAGCTTCCAACGTAGCAAACGATCGATTGAATAACCTCTCTCACGTGCTATATCAATAAGCCTTGAAGCGTCAATAGTTTCCTTCTGTACATCAACTGTTTTCTTCGTATTTGATTGAAATCCATTGTTCTTCACTCGGTGTAAAGGTGATAGCAGCTTCTTTGTTTTCTCAATGAAAACATCATTCCTAAATTCTTGGTACTGTTTCTCTCCCATTTCAACATATTCTAGCTTCAATTTATTTTATTCTTCTGTAAAACGTCGTTCTGTGATAATATTTTGAATTCCATTATTTGGTAAAGCAAATGTGATGCACCTTTCAGAAATGTAGTTCACAAGTCTTGTCACCAGTTTTTCGTCATTAGCTGTTTGTGTTTTTGAAAACTCATGATGCGTCACGCATTCATCATAAAATGAATCCCACATAAAGTGAAAAATAAGTGTTTTATTTCCGTCATTTCATGCTGAATAAGATCTCTTTGCGCGACTGATTCTTTTCTGTGAGATATTCCATTGATTCTACTTGGGCCTTTTACAGGCTTGTTGTACACCTACTCTAATGCCTGATCCAGGGGTGGAATAGAGGGTACACGCGGGTACACGGCGTGTACCCACCTTAAATTTTTAGAAGGAAGCGTGTACCTACCTAAATATAAGAACAACGCTGGGTACACGGTAGGTACACGCCGTGTGCTCAGCTGTTTGAAACCCAATAGTGAAACAGAGAATGAAAGAGACGATACAAACGGATTTATTCGATTACGCATGTTAATTTTTGCAATCTGCAAGAGAAATGAAGAGCTTGTTCCAAAAATCTTCCAAGCTCCATTTTACTTTAAATTTTTACTTTATTTTATATAATATACAAGGTTGATTCGATTTTGAAGCAAATGTTATATTAAATCATTGATTTAAATTGGATTGGATTTAAATCCCCGTTCAAACTGACGGCAAAATCGAATCAGGAAATTGCATATTCTATGAAGTAAAAAAAAAAGTAAAATAGAATTTGCAGCTTTTGGAAACAAGCTTCTCAAATACAGCACCCATTACTAGTTCATGAACAATCGATTAGATCCACTTCGATTGCCTTTTTCGTTTTCTGTTTCCGTTTCTTACCCGAAAACGGTTAAATGCGAGAGGAGCTAAAGCAGGCTAGAGTGTAAACACGTTTATGAGTTACGCCTTGTTTCAGCATGGTACAAGGTGTCCGGAAAGTCCTGTTCCGTCAACTTCGAACTGTGATAGAAGGGAAGCAAAGCATGACATATGAATATGGGTTGCACACAAATAAAATGTCATGCTTTACGGTAAGGGGATCCGTGGAATTGCAATATGTCACATTCCGGTATCTAATGTTGCAAATTAGAGAATGAAAAATACTTCAAGGTGGAAAAAAGGCGAAGGTCGTAGCTTTGTGCTAAAAGACAAGCGCATTGAAGACAAGGGCAAAGAGAAGTGCTCAATTAGCCTCACTCCGACATAGGATCAAAAGGCATCCTGATTCGAAATGTCATTCAACTGATTAAATTTTGTCAATCTGGAAGTCAAAAGCAGGAAGATATTGAAAAGTTAGTAGTCGAATCGGCGAGTTTAGAGCAGAAATGTAATGAAAATATTTTCGGGACTGTGTATTATTAATGCGAGTAAAGACGACATATGTAATTACCGCTATCCAACCAGGCAGTTACATTCTCTCTCACTGATAACAAAGGGGCCAAACGTTTTTTTTAAAATGTAATTTCTACTCCTGTTTCTTATGCAACCACGTATATTTCGTAACAATTTTATCGATTTAACATTTTTTCTAGGAAACCTTATGGAACAGCGTGTACCCAAGAAAATATTTGGCATTCCACCCCTGGCCTGATCCATAGCAACACTACTGAAATATCTTTTAGTTTGCTGTACAACGAAATGCCCTTTCAAAAAGTCTTCATATACATCTGGGTCACTTCAGCTAGCTTAAGGCAGTCTTCAAAGTGCATGCTTCCCCATCTGCGTAGTTTGTCTTTCCAAAGCAGAAAAATAATGGCAGCGCTCTACGGAAAGCAGACACGTGATGTCTCCAATTACCTTCCCTGTCGCTACGAATCAAGTCTCGTAAAACAGGAAACAAGTTTTGAACGAATTCGTTCCAATACTTGAACATTTCTGATTTCTCACATCCTTCCTTGACAAATAAATTAAAGTCTGTGTTAAGTTGCTAAATGAGGATGCGTAGTTGACCAACTTCAAACTGAATGGAAGCAACATTGCCTTCTGCAGGACTTTAAAACGATCTATCAAGTCTGCATATTTACTTGGGTCACAGTGTTTGAAAAATACCTGCCATTGTAAACGTTCAACGGCCTCTGCAACTAGGAAGTTTGAGCGTAATCCCCGAGCATAATTAGAGCCGTGGAGGGCACTTTCTGCAACATTTGGACCAAATATATCAACCTCAATGAGAGTTTCTTTAATACCACTACCACGCAAATAGTTTTCAAGGCAAACCATAATGACTTTGGAAGTATGGAAAGATCCTAGTCCTAGAAATATGTTTGAAAACAAAGTGAGCCTGAAGTTTGACCAACTTGCGAAAGAACATCTTGGAAATTAACCATGGTAGTATACACAGCTGATACATCTATAGATGGATATGGTAATAGAGGTACAGGAGCTGACTTAGTCATCGGGGGCTTATTATCACTGAGCAGTGAATTGAAAGCACTCCAAGAAGGAAGACATACACCCTCTAAAATCTGGCATATCGGACTGCTGGTTGACAGGAGAAAACGACTCAGGAACCAGATACGATCTGTTATTAGTGATATCTCTCGTACTTCATGGTTGGTCATTGGTTCGGTAGGAGAAAAGTCTGTCGAAACATTTCCTCGTACTTTTGGTCTTTCAAAATTAATTAGTTTCTGACATTCCAATACGTCATTAAATTTATTTTCTCTCTTTCCAAATCTGAACTTGCAACAACTACGGACACTCCATTTTTCAGAAGCTGTTTCATCATCTTGAAATAAAATCAATACTGTATCGTGCGTCCCTCCTATTCCAGAAGCAGTATGTTCCTCGTGATCAAAGTTGTCCATCGTTGCTCTGATTGGTTTTTTGGTAGAATTAATTGGTGGGAGTGGTACCCTGTGGCCTTCACTAAGTGTGACTACTCTGGATGCTAGTTAGTGATCCAGACGTTGCATAGTTTCATAACTTATACATAGTCTGAGATGGTTGAAGGCTGTGACGAGCGTTTTCGACCTGCATGTTTCGTGGATAGCCTGAGTAGTGCTTATATGAGAGGGTCTTGGTCACAAAAGGAATTTTCAAGTTGAAAATCATATTCTTTGAAAACTTTTTTCAGTTTCTCTCCTGTGAAATTGGATACAGAAGATTCTACATTTCTCACTTTATCAACAAGATTTGGAACACGCACTTGTGATGAGTAAACTAACTGTGATTTGTTCTTTTCCTTTGGATAAGCAAACATAATTTCTTCACCGAAGTGATTTATCAGTAGCTTCTTAAGCTTCTTGTTCGACACCTATTCTGTAGATTTGCACTCTTCCTTCAAGAAGGAGCAAACGAAATCCTTTCAAGAAGTTTTTGAAATGCCGCCGAAACAACAGGACTCACTTCTTCCTTTTTATGACTGTTAGTAGCCCTACTGTATTTCAACAAATACGAACTCATGCACTGGCGAGGGCACATGACATCACTGGCGAAAACACTCTTTTCGTCTACTAAAGTGCTTATCCTTGAGAACACGTGATTTTGAAATTAATCGAGATGCTGAGAGAAATTGAGCAACTCTGTCTCTTTCACAAATTCTATACAATTTGGTGCCAGTTTTGTTTGATAGTTGGTCACAAATAACGCATCGTTTCCTTAGGGAAATCCCTTCCTACTTCCGATTGCGCAAAACTCGAGGAGATTTATCTTCATTATTGTTATCACTGTCACTAGCACTAACATTTATCACGGATCCTATCCGTTCATCTATTTGATTTGCTTTTAACCCGTAGGGTTCTAACACTCAATGTAATAATACATTTCACTCAACATCACTTTATCTAACAGGTCATCCTGGAACTTCTGGGATGAAGATGAAATGGTTTCTCGACCACTATCTGTCCCATAAACTTTTTTTCCCTCGAGGTTGCATCTTGCAAAAAATACATATTGGATCTGTACTGTTCTCTATTTTCGGTTTCTTCTTGACCAGAGATCGCACTAGATTTGTACCCTCCATTTCAAATGACATGGGAGACAATTATCTGAAATTAAGAAAAGAAAGAAGGAAACATTACAATCAACCAATTGGCTGTAATTGCACAACATACGTGTTAAACAAGTTGTGAAAATCTACATAAAATTGACAGAAACCTTTCACTTATTACCACAACTTCCTTTGATCTGGGAATTTCCTTGATCAGAGTGGTTCGGTAAGCAGCCTCCTGTGTGACGGCACAGTCTCATGCGAGTCATGACCTTCGGAACCCTATTCATTTCTGACTAAAACCGAGTATGGATCATAATTATACGATAATTACGATAGGAGTAGCTATGATAGTACTATATAAGCGTATATTACAATTTACAATTACGTCATCTCCCCTCACTCACGAGCACACAGACAGACTACCTACACTTTTATACGTCAATGGCTTGGGAATAAAATAAGATACAAATTTGACCTCTATCTATGTTTATCGTATCGTTTAAGAAGCTTTTAAATATCTTTCCCGCTGATACAGCCGGCCCCAAAGGGTTAAGGTTTGAAGCACAACTGAAAGAAAACTGCCACGATCTGGATCACGTGACCAAGCTATAAATAGTCCATCACCACTATAGAAACGATTCCAAAAGAGAAATGCCGTATACGCAACTTTTCCAACAGGCATGGTCTGGCCCCAGGACTATGAATGATCATTTCGAAGGTCCTGGGTTTGAAAATAGCGGTCGACCATCCTTACTAAGCTTTTAACAATCTTTTCCTCAGTCATACCAGGTAAATGCCGTGATGGCACGTTCAGCTTAGACTTGTCCGACTCCTTCCCGCTTGCTTTTCCCTACCCTATCCCGGCCTGAGCCATAGATTCCTTGTGGCCTTAAAAAGGCATATTCTAAGTTGTAATGAATAGTGTCCAATACTAAAACAAATTATTTCATTAATGGGCAACCCCGCGTCCATCATTCGAAAAAATGGGACTACATTATTTCCTGACAAACTTATAGTCATGAAGAGTAGATAATCATTCCCAAGTTGAAATAAAACAACTGTCAGAATTATCATTTTGCCCTCGGGAGTAGCAGAGAGTTTAACGCGCTCACTTTCTGCGTGCTTGGTCATGGGTTCCATTTCCGCTGAGATCTATTGAACGTACTGATTTCAAGCTCGCTTTATCAAAAAAAAAAACTGTAAGTCTCATCCTTAGAAGCTCACCAGCTCGTTTAGGACGTTTCTAACAACTCAATCAATCAATAATTTTGATGTGAACCCAATAATGAATAGTAAGTGTCCAAAATTGGACAGATACTGACTTTGCTGTACCTGTAATGGACACCCCTCTGCTTTGCATAACGGATCTAAGTTATTGTTGGTTTGGCCATTTATATGCTTGAAACAAAGACATTTCGTAATACATAATAGTGTGGAACAACATAAGTATTCGTTATTGTAATTTCATGAATGAAAACAAAAGTTTTTACCTTAATCACTTGCTTAATAGAATGCATAGAAGAGTAGGTGACCATGGAACTAACTTCAACATCATGTCAGAAATACCAGATGAAACCAATAACGAGCGAATAATATTCATTGATATCAGAACATACTTTATTAAATTTTCCCACGTGGGTGAAGTTATTCCCGCCCTTAAGAAACTCTTATTTTACAAATTTTCTCTTCAAGTGTCCATTACTGGTACACTGCCCATTACTGGCACGTTTACCTTATTGTCAGTTCATCGTGCCCAAGAACCTCAGGTCAAAATATCTAAGGGAAAAGTTTTTTTTGTAATTCGTAAAAGAAAATTGTGTCACTTCTTAGCGTCTTCCACCTAACCTTTGATGCGACCAACCAAGATTGAGAGCCACTTCGCGAGACCATATCCATAATCATTTTTTGTATTATTTCCTTACCGCATTTTTAATTGACACCCAACTTTCGTAGAATAAGCGTCCATTTTTTCAAAGTAAAATATATATAAGTAAATACAGTTGATTTTTTACGACAGTTAGTAACTGAAATGTAGACAATTAAATTCAGAATTACCTTTCCTTTTCTCACATGACGCATATTCCACTATTCAAAACCTGCTTATTTTCAATTTGACAGTAAACTATGCTGTACATAAGTTTTGTTCATATTTCCTTTCACGTTAACGGGGCCGTCTACCCCCCTCCACTTTTACTCGTTGACAAAAGTGACATCTGTACGGAATAAGTCGGAACTATGGTGTACTCCAGTTATGAACGGATAACTCCTTTGCAAGCAGCGAGCGAAAGAATTGCGCCAACTAATGTAATCCCAAACCAAATCTTGATGGATATTTAAGAATCGCATTCCCATTACAAAATAAATCCATTTATAAGTATGTGGAAAGCATGCATGTTTTCTGTACTTATACGATACTGTATGACACATTATACTAAATTCAACGTTAATGTTAGCGATTTTGTGGAAGTTGACGAACCACCCACACTCCACAGCATATTATGTGTACATATTATTAATCTGTGGTCAGTATGTTCCGCGTTTGTTTAACAATATTAAATATCCACGTCTTCATTCAGTGCTGATTTGATACAGAAATGGAAAAAAGCGAAAATATTTACGCTCAAAAATTCTTACTATAGACCCTATCGAGGCAGTTCAAACACGTTGCCAAATTTAATTTGCTGAAAACACACTTCACCTATCCCGACTTCGGTGTCGGAAATACGTGGTGGTAGATGAAGAGGAGGGAGATGGCGTTTGACAGCCTTGAGGAAGAAGGAAGGAGATGGATGGCATAGTGAATTGCTCATACACACGCACGTATTTAGTCAACTCCAGCATTGTAAAGGAAAATAGGTACCTGACCGCCTCGCCTTGTGTTTACTTAGGACATGTCTAATTTCTTATCGTTCTTTCGCATTCTAGGAAAACTTTTTTTTTTAATCTACACGAATATGTTTTCAAGTGAATCTTAGACGTAGGAAGATTTGCTCCGATTGTGATCTCTACCTCCACCCTATCAGGCCTCATTATCGTTTTTTTTTTGCCTTATCTGATAAAATACTCCGCTTTCAAATAATAATAATAATAATAATAACAAATGAGGCGGAGGGCTGTGCATATGCTACCGAAACCTAAAAACGAAATAACGCAAAAATTCTGGCGTATATTTCAACAAAGATTTCTAATAAAAATCAAAGTTCAAGATACGGAG
>JAGDQP010025887.1:0-26467 GCA_022664845.1 Lepisma saccharinum
TTTTTTTCGTGCAGTAGTTGGGAAGAAACTCATCATTCGATCGCATAGGTCGACGACGCCCATGTTCTTATACTTTTGAACGGTCTTCGGTACTGGGACGGAAATCTTCATTTGTTCTGATTTGAACCATCTTTCGCATGTTCCCATTGGATTTTTTCCAAAGGCTGAAGATGCCAGTAGAATAGGTTTTTTTATCAAACCATTGCATAACCATAGTGTTGTCTGAATTTACCACTTGCACACAGGTTCCTCTTCCAATTTTTTCTCATTTGGAGGCTTAGATAGAACATTCTTCGCTTGAGCTGGAATCCTGTTTACCATAACACTGTGTTACAAATTTCAACTTTTTTTCTGCATCACAGACGAAACATGGTGTCCTTAAGTAATTCGCACCCGCTGATTCCAAAAATGAGCTCCAAATTTAGGTAACACGTACCGTTTTCTTGATACACAGGGTGGTCCAAAATTAAGGTACTATATTCCGTATTTTCACAAAAAGTGCTATTGAATGAGTAGATCGGTTTATTACTTCAAACTATTACTGTTAAAAATGACAAAAAACATTACACTAATAACGAAAAACAAAAAAGGATTCATCAGAGTTTGTAAAACAGACAAATGTTTAGGAACTTGGGGTTCCTACTGGTTGAAGTGGTTTCTTTTCGACTGACGTTTGTATGATGAACCTTCTGTCTCTCTGTAGCGGATCCAACAGTAGTCGGCCAACATTGAGATGTGACTATGGCCCTGGTAACGTCTTTCCATATCACACACATCCTGACGAAATCTTTCCCCCTGCTCGTCGCTTACTGCTCCCAGATTGGGGGGAAAGAAATCCAGATGACTGTGTAACAGGTGCAGCTTCAGTGACATTCTGCACCCCAGTACATGGAAGGTGTCAATAAGATCAGTGACCAGCTGGTCATAATTTGGTAACTTTCTGTTTCCCAAGAACCCACAGCATACTACTGTGAATGACTTCCATGCTGCTAGTTCAATTGGATTCATCACGGCCTCAAACTCCTTATCCTTAAGGAGACTTCTTATTTCAGGTCCTATAAAAACACCTTCTGTCACTTTAGACTCACTCAGCTTGGGAAATTTTGTCCTCAGGTAATTGAATGTGTTCCCATCCCTCTCCAAAGCCTTCACAAAAACTCTCATCAACCCTAGTTTGATATGCAATGGTGGTAGGATAATTTTGTCTGCAGGTACTAGAGGGTTTTGAAGGACGTTGTTTGCGCCAATGGTATGATTAATTCTTCTTGGCCATTCCTTTTGTACGTAATGTCTGGCTTTGTTGCGGCTGTCCCAAAGGCACAAGAAACAACAGTACTTAGTGTAGCCTCCTTGTAGTCCACTAACAATTGCCACAACCTTAAGATCACTACAAACACTCCAATTGTGGGCTTCATAGTTGATTTCTTTCAGCATTGTTTCTATGGTGTTATAAGTCTCCTTCATGCCAACAGCATATGCTACTGGAAGCGAGGGTAACTTATTGCCGTTGTGTAAAAGCACTGCTTTAAGACTGTATTTTGAGGCATCTACAAAAAGACGCCATTCTATAGGATCATAACTTACTCCTAGTTCTTTGAACAAACCAACGATGTCTTTACATATGCACATTGAATTTGTCATGGAAAAGAATGCTTCCAACTGTTTAGTGCGACACCTATACACTGATACTTTTGTTCCTGGCTCCAAAAGGTTCCACTCTTGCAACCGAGAAGCAAGAATTTCAGAGTTTCTTTTAGTAAGATTAAGCTCACGTACTAAATCATTGAGTCTTGCTTGATTTACAAGAAGCGGAGAACTGTCAACATCTGGAGTGTATTCATCTGACGAATCAGAGGATGTAATCTGCTCTTCAATCTCTTTCTCATTAGCAGCAGTAGACGGTGGAGATGGAACTGGAAAATCTTCCTGATGTGGTACAGTTTTCACTACTGAGGAAACATCAGCATATGCAATCAAATGCCTTGTCTTTGAGGAATGGCCTTGAACCTTTGTGAGGCAAAAGTAACAATCTGTCACGTGGTCCTTTGGTTCAGCCCAATACACAGGTACCGCGAACTTCATCACTCTGTTCTTTCCATTCATCCACTCACATAATGTGACAGCACATGTAACACAGCATTTATGTGGCGCAAAATTTTTATCTTGATCGCCAACTGGGCAACCAAAGTAAAGCCTGTACGCTTGTTTCACTTTGTCTGTAATATTTCTTCTTTGTGAACGAGGGGTGAATAGACCACAAATATAACAAAAAACGTCTGGGCTGTTTTTACAGCCACGAAATCGTGTTGTCGACATAGCCAAGTTAAGTAAAATCACAAATTTATCATAAACAAAATGGCCATGTCATTTATCACAACATCACAGTTTTAAACTATAGTAAACAGTATTAAAATTGACTTCAACAATGATTTCTCATACACAAACATGCAACAGACCGTCACACACCGCGTGTAAACAAAACCAATACCAGGAATACGAATACATCCGGTAGTGTTGCCAACTCATAAGGCGAAAATTTCCCAATACCGGATATGACGTCACACGTGTATCATGGAAACGTTACGTGTACGTGAAAAACTGATTGCATATTTGGAATCAGCGCACTCAAATTAGTAAAGTACACATGTTTGCTTCTCTGATGCAAAATAGCTGTAACACAGTGATAATCGTTCCTGTATATTTGAAACCAATCTCGGATAGTGTTTCCAGTAAGGGCAGAGAAGTGAAATGCCTGTCAAAATATAAGTAATGGCCAGGATTGAAGTGTTTTATCAATTCTAACACGGTGTTACCACCGATACCCGAGTTCGGTTCTGGGTTTTTGAAAGTTGTCTTTCCCTGATATACCAAGAAATTAATAATTTTTCCTGAAAGAGTAGCGAGAACAAACAATTTTATTCCGAAAGGATTTGGTTTCCCTGGCACGTACTGTTTAAAAAGAACTGCACCTTGATATTGAATCATTTCCTCGTCTATGAAAAGATCTTTTGAAGCTTGCAGCTCGAGGTACTCGTTTTGAGAATATCCAATAACGGTCTTACTTTCCACAAGCGATCTTTCTTCCTTACATCATCGTCATTCAGTAACTATTCTGCTACGAATAAAAAAATAACTGTCTTTTTTCATGGCTGTTGCTATAAGTGGAACTCGAGTTTTTCGTGCCCAGTACATTTTTATTCGTGTATAATACAAAAGAAAAGATAAAGAATATTATAACATTCAGAATATAAAGTGTTCGATTTTCTAATTACTGACAAATGTGCAGCGAGAAATTGAATCTCAACGCCAATCATAAACCCAGGAGTTCTAAATCATGCCTGTCTTTCAGGAGGATAAAAGTAACTCTCAAAAGTGTAACAATAACTAAATAAATAAGCTGTATAAATACCTTCAAACATGACATTATTATCGTTATTCAAAAAAAAAAGCCTTCATTTCTTCAGTCGAAATGTTTCCAATTTTCCCGCTGTCCTTAACACATCTCACATTTGCCAAGTAGGCAATTTTCTCAAACATTTCGTTGGTTATATACTGAGTGAAAATATCTATTGGTTTTCTTCCTTCTACATCAGGATCCGGCAAGACTAGAGGTTCATCAGGCAGAGGCACGAATTCATCACACAATTTCCAAATAGATCTTCTATGTTCCTCAATTGTTTCCTCGTCACTTACATCAGACCCTGAATCTTCGGATGCGGGCGCACTGGTGACTGGAGGCTGATACTCGTCATCGCTTTCGTCTGAGCAGTTGATATCAGATTCATCTAGTAAGTCCAATATTTCGTCGTCTTGGAGCGGTTTTCTAATTTCCTGCAAGCCACTAGGACCTGAAAAAGATACAAAATTACTTGATGAGTAATTTCAAAGCATATATTTTAAAGAAACAGAAAAGCGAGAGGAGAGAGAGAGAGAGAGAGAAACTCAGAATGTAATTAAAATATGGTACATTTTATGTGGCATGCACTTGTCCCGATTACTTTCCCCACTGATATCTCTAGGATTGAATGGGTTACTTGTCTATGCTATAAACATATAAGATGTCTATGCTTAGTGTCCTCGTTCTGATACTAAAATATAATCACAATGGTGGTATTATCCTTGTTTCAATTGTAGTAGGTTAAATAACAGCTCAACTAAAGGAACTTACTGATAAGTCCACTCTCCCCTGCAGTGCTGGAGACGACCATTATAGCATTCCAAACTACTTTGCAGGGCTCAGGACTGAGTTTCGTTGTGACTTGAGGGGGCAGATTTTTCGATACGCCATTAGCGACTGTTATGAAAAAGAAAGAATACTTTGTAATGTATGCATTGTTGTTCTGAACTATTGTATTATCTAGATACTAACATTTCTCAGTTACTGTTTGTATCTAAACAAGGCTTGAAAATTAATTGCATTACTCCCCAGCACTCCTTTACAACATCGAAACCTGAAGGTGCAAAAATCGTAATAGGCAAACCTATCAAGAACCAATGTATTGCATGCAATACATCAAGAATTATACCGTATTATCCAAACTAATTTTCCATAAATAACTATATCTTTTATGCTTTACTATTCAATATTTCTTTTTATAATTCTAATAACAAAAATAGTCACCTAGGGGGAAAAACTGATACCTGCGGCAGTTTCAGCAGTAATTCTGATATATCTCACACACACTACCCGAGACTCGCACATGTTCGATAATATTTGTAGCTATAACAGGAGTTTCGAAAATGTATTGTATACTACCGTATACACAGGGTCTCAGGAGGTTAACCCTTTCACGTACACAAGTAAACCACATAGTACACTTTTGATATGTTTAGTATTTATTGTAGATTTTGGACTAAATATAAATATTTTACTGTTAAATATGGAAAATCGGCGGGGACATGTCCCAAATGTACCAAATTGTACAGATTTCTGAGAACTTGTATATATAATTTTAACTATAAATTTCGCATTTACTACAAGTCTAAGCGCAGAAGCAAAAGAAAATAACTCAACTGTTTACTTACGGCAGTGGTATGCTTCAAAATAATTACGACCCACTACATACATAGAGGAATATTGCACAGTTTGCACAGCACTTCCGTTTCTGCGCTTTGATCAAGCAGTGTCCTGGTTCTTTTGCTGGAACTACACTTTCACGTCTTTTTCTTGTGTTTACAGTTGTAGGTAATCCCCTTTTCCTTCTGGAATACTGGTCAATCAATCCGCGTGCAATTTGTTGCCGGAACTGCAAGGAAGTAAGTGGTTTTTTGAGTCTTGGTCCGTGTTTCGTAAAGCTTCGAACATTTTAAGATACACAGTATAGGAGTTATTCATCCCAATATCAATTAAATCAAAAAATAGCCTGAGGTAATATTTAATTTTCGCTTTGCTGTCAACTTCATATGTTACTTTTCGCTGGTCCATAAGATCAACCCCTCCCATACACTTATTATACTTCGATACCATCATTGGACAACGAATACTTATTTTCTCTGCTGATTTCTGAACTCTTCTTACAGTAGTTACAGGAATTGGCGATATGAAATTAGAAATTAGAGGTACAGGCTTGTTGTCCATCCATTTAACGCGTGATATACCATCACTTGAAACTGAGTAAATATCACCTCTTTTCATGTCCTTGTCAGCTGGAAAAGTCTTAGGCATAGTTTTCCTGCTCGTACGTACTGTCCCATATCCTTTTACGTTCTTTTCTGGTAACATATATTGTAGAGCAGGTGAATTAAAGAAATTTTCAACGTACACTTCGCAACCCAAGCCCCAGATTGATTTGTTAGTTGCAGAACAGCTGATTCACCAAGACCTATCTCTGGATTACTGTTATGTTTCTTTGGGCCTTTGTTTAGCGATGGGGGGCCAGCTTTTTCGCCTGCTTTTTTTAAATTTTCTACTAGTGTTCGGTTGTTTTATGGTTCAATACGTTAAATTAGGTTAGGTTAGGTTTTGTTGCCTTAGTTCCCCCCATTTCTCAACCAGTTTGTATACTCACATTCAGTCGTTTTATGGTTCAATATGTAAATGAGGTTAGGTTTTTTTTTAGCTTAGGTTTAGTATCAGCTTCAAGAACTTTCCACGTACCTTTACGATTTGTACAGGTCCCCTACTGCCTTCAAAAAATTGTGTACGATATTTTGTTGAGTAACTGAACATCGAAACAGGAATTCTGCTAAGTACTCCTCCATATGTTCTTTTCTCCTTCCAAACACGGGGATTGAGTGCTTTGCGCACCGCCACTTCTCAATTGTCGGTGTGTGAACAGACAATTGTTTACCATTCAACAGTTCTTGATTCTTGTGGAACACGACGCCACTCTCTTCGGTGCAGACAAATTCCATTGAGTGATTCACAAGTAGGTGCAGGAATCCTTTGTCATTCAGACAGTCATATGCCTTCCAACAGTCCGATATGATGGTGGTTCCCGGCAAAATTCTATCCTTAATAACAGCTAACAGAGTATCCTTATCTCTCTTTTCCACTACAGTTTAAAAAAATTCGAAATATCACGTTCAACACCATCAAATACTCACTGCCCCTCTATTCTACTTCCTCTATTGTATTTCCTTTTGCCAAACTTTGATTCGTCTATTTCTACTATTAAACCGTTACCACCAATTTCAGACGAGTTTCTTAAGACCCATTGATACAAACTTTCCGGCAGTAACTGCTCCAGTCCACGAATGTGCTTGTGCTTATTCTTAGTTCGTGGCAAATAAGTTGCTCTCTGTTTTGTTTAATTTTGCACCAGTACACTATAAATAATACAACCTTTTCCACACTTAACACTGACTGTGGAACTAAAGTACGTACCTGTTCAAAGAACGTACCTTTCACTGCCGATCTTTTCCACCGACACTTCTCACCATTCACCCTACGCTCGCAACGAAATAAGTATGTACCTCCCCGCTTTGTAATTTTTAAGTTCCTATTACATTTACCACAATCGGTACGCAGCTTCAGTAATCCGTGTCTTTCAAGAAAATTCAACAGTTCACTTCTTTTCCCACATAGGCCACTATAAAGTTCAAGATAGAAATGTCGCATGATACACAAGAACCCACCATAACACACAAACGATCATAACTGCTTTCACTTTCATTTGTTTACACTTCGCTAATATAGCGCTAAATTAGTTCAAATTTTCATCACATTTTACTCAAACATCAATTGCCAGCCACCACTATCAACTTACTTCTCCTCTAAATCATCCTAATTTTTGCTAGTTTTGGCCCCCCATCTCTAAACTGTTACCCTTCTCTGTGTACAAATCACATTCAAAGAGTTAACTAAGTAGAAGACATGTAACTTTCTCGAACTTTTTAAAACCTGTTTATGGCCTATAGGAATGCATGTATCAGACTGGTGGTGCCAGAGAGGTGCTAGGGAGGTGGGGTATATGCTCCTAAACTGTGGACGCCGTAGATGTAATATTGGAGAAGATATGTATGAATCAATTAATTATTTATTTATTTTAAATAAATTTACCGGTTGCCATTTTATTATTTGTTGTCCGGCCCTGACCGCCCCGCTTGGACTGCCCGGCCGTGAAACTCGGTATCGTGGAAAACTGTGAAACATATGGTAATAGAATATATTTTATTAATATGATAACTTTTATTAAGAAATATTGTAGAATTCATCACTTAAGATGTGTACTGCTTGAAGAATGGACACACACTGAAGAATGCTTGTGTTAGACTGACAGTTCTTAGCAAAAAAAATATCTTTCTGTGACGGACTGGCCAATAGAATTTTCGTACTGTTATACGGAAGAAATTTCTGGAAAAGTTCTCTATTTACAGCTACGATGAAAAAATGCATTCCGCTATTTCTAGTGAAGCGGTTTCGACTGATGTTTAATAAATATATTGGCGACAGCAAGCCTGATTCTTTTGAAGTCTCATTTTTACGAGGTTTGTGTTTGAAAACAGATTTTATCACAGTTAAGTATTTACTGGCGGTCACTTTTAAGATGCATTATTGGTGAAAAGCTGACATATCATTAGCGAAAGCGTTTAAAGTATACCTATTAAGCTAACCTTCTAAAATAGGCTATGCAAACTTATTCAAATGAGCATAGGCTTATCTTCTTAAACAGACCAGAGTGCTTAACAAAGTATTAGTAATTGCACAGTCTCAAAAGTTAAAAAAAAAAACTGGCGAAACTAATAAGCTGTTTTATGATATAATTTTCTAAATAACACGAATTTTTTGTTACATAACATCAGCATACATTTAACCACACGCAGGGCACAAAATCTTTATTGGAAGCTTGAGCATATGATAATTTGTTCATAGTTATAAATATAGGATGCGACTCCTGTGAACGTTCGTATCATCTAAAATATACAAGTTCATCATCTTCAACGTCACTAATTAAGTCTTCGGTGCAAGCTGCACACTTAACATGGTCTTCAGATCGGGTTGATTCCTCCTCTTCTAACTTATTCATGCTCCTTTGTCTTTTGGTTTTTCGTCCTTTAGAAGATTGCTGGGATTTATTCTTCATTTCCAGTCTCCTTTGGTTCCTCTCCGTTTTCTGTTCTCCGGCTCTTTCCTTTTTCAATCTTTTTAAATCCTCGTAGTTTCGCCAGGCTTCTGAAGAAATCGCACTTGGTAATTGTTTGCTAGTTGAAGCCGTAGATGTTTTGTTTTTTATTGGTCCAGGCCAAAAGAGGTGTTTTTCAAAATCTGGAAGGGGTACGTTCGTTAAAGACAAGTAACTTCTTGGATTGTTAGAAATCTCCTGCTCTTTCAAATGGGATGGAACATCTGTATCATGTGTTGCAATGTCTAAAAATGGTATTTCGTCTGAGTTATGAAGAATAGAGTATTTCGTCTGAAGAATACGTTCTCATATTGATCGCTCTCGTTGATCGGGTTCCTTGTTCTGTCTTCATGTTCCTCACTAGGTAGGCTTACTAACAAATCGGAACCGGATATTTCATATGTCCCTGCAACCATATTTTCTAACACACCAGGTGACACTTCAGTATTAACTATGGTAGGCCTTAAAGTAACATTTTGATCATCTTGTAGATTTGTGTTGGTTTCGTCCAATGATGTGGAAGCAGTTGGAATTTGAAGATTTCTAGTTTCTGTGCCATCCGTAATAGAATCAGCAACAAGAAATGTTTTCGCATTTGCTATTTCTTCAAGAATTAGATCAACGTTCATTCCTTTCTCCTCAAGATTAGTTTTCGAATATTCAACGACTTTGATTGCTACGTCGTAATCTTCTTCTGTTGGATTTGTTGTGCGGAGTCGGTCATCACTTGGTTTACTGTCATTCAAATACTAGAATTGAAATGGCTGGTATCATAATTGGATTATTCTTGTATGATGCAATTAGTGACTTCATAACAGCTAATTTTTTCATTGAATCGTTACAAAAGTCTTCTACGTATTAATTAAAAGTCTCGATTGTAGAATTGTGCATTGAAATTGAATGAATGATAGGTGGCTGACTACTGGAGTATATGTATCCAGTAGTCGTCCGTTGGAAGTTGTGGAGTGCCTCACGTTGTGTGACCAGATTTTGAATAATGCTTCACAATGAGCACTTATCAAATAGGGATGCCTCACGCTTACTACAAACAAATAAATCATTACCTTGCCAAAAGGGGAGTGTTGGAGGACAACAACACAAAATAACTGCTGTTTATTTACGTTAATAAGATTTTACAAAAGGGAAATGATTGCCGACTAGAATTCTCTACAGGAGCCACGTAAGGTTTACTTGGGAGACACTTATCACCAAGTGTTTAGTTAATCTCAGGGCCTTTGTTATTACGGTAGAGCTTAATATGAGTCGAGACATTGCAATCTCCATGTTGGAATTTCAAATAATGACGTACTAATCTGCGGTTCATCATCTGCCAGCATCCACCTATAAGCCTGAAACAGAATGACACAATACATCACACTGAATATATTGTACTCACCAGTCTGAAGTACCCACACTGCATACAAAAGAAGTAGCTGGTAGAATCCAAAAAATGTAAGAGAAGAAGTTTCCTTTATATATATATATATATATATATATATATATATATATATATATATATATATCCAATTTATTTGGTAAACGTGAAAATATGGGATTTTCATCAACACACACACTTCGAACCAATACACAGTAATGTCCCTTATTCATCACTGGTCATGTGTAAATAAACAAAAAGTAGACCATTCTTAGGGCTTAGAAAAACAACACAATACACTTTCATATGATTTAATTCCATATGTGAAATGTTTGTAAATGTTCTGGCCAGTTTTGTTACTATTTTGCTTTCTAATCGATATCACTTGCAGTGTTCATCTTAGTGGACGTTAAAGACAGTTTCATTCCAAATCACTAGCTGCGATAATAATTCCAAACCGCATCAATATACAGTAAACAAGGGTCACTGAACGAGTCCTTGAACATTTGTATGGGCTCGAGGTCATGCACTGATCCCAGTCTATTTTTTTTTAAACATCCTCTTTTCTTTTGTTTTTAGAAGTTACTTCTGATGCATAATATTTCTGCTTATATTTTCAATCTCTGAATATATGAGAATGTCTGAGCGTTCTTTTTCTGAATGCACTTGCAAAATAATGACAAGTGGAGAAAAGAAATTATAAATACAAAAAATATAAACACACACAATGGATTTCCTGTGACACGATTAGTACAGGTCACTGTCTGTTATCACTAATCCATATGACATCATATCATCGCTGATGCTTAACATATTGACAATTCAAGGAGCGAATGGCGCGATGGTACCTCAAGTTAAGCACAGGTACCCTATTTCACCTCCAAACAAGGGAATAAGTTCCTGAGTCAGTCCAGGGACATTTTGCTCTTTCCAAAACAGTTCAATATATACTATATGAAGTAATAAAGTTTGTCTGTAGAGGCACTGATTGTCTTCAATTCGCTGGCCTTATGAAGAGCCAAACATGGTATCCGTTGATATTAACAACACAATTACCCAACAAACTTCGCGCTTTTCGATCTATTACCGAAGACTACAACAAATTCAGTATCGCGTGTTACACGTTCAGTTTACCAAACATAAAAACAGAATGAAGCTTCATGGCTTCTAATTCACGCACCTTAGTGCATCGAAAAAACTGTAGCTTGAAACTCGCTCTTAGAGACAAGTTCTGTTACGAAACTACCGCTGCACATGTTGTATACAACGTTGCCACATCTGGCTGGACCTTTCTTACTTTACATGTTTTAGAACTAAATATACAGTGTTATTGTTTCATACTGCATATACACATATTAAATCAATAAATAGACAACTTAGGTCCATTAAAACATCATTATATACTTTAAAAGATGAATAAATAGCAAAAGAAACACAGTGTGGGTGAAATACCCCGTCCCTCAAGAATCCTTTGACAGGTGGAGCCACCTAGTGGGTGAAGCTTGCGCGAGAAACAAAACAATGCCGCGTGGAATTGAACAGTGAGACAAGAAATCTGAAAACTATATTACATATATTACATAAAAAGCACAAAGGTACATATGAACTAGATACTTAGATAACTTCTATATATCGCAAGGAATAAATACATATCAATATATACAGATGATAACACATAAAAAAATGAAAAAAAAAATGGTTTGCACAACGTACTCGGTGCACTCGTGTCCCTCTGCCCATGCATACAGCCGGAACATAGCAGACAGCAAGCCTGAGATTAGTTCGTATGTAAAACAAGTAAAAACAGGCTGATTATGAGTTTAATTGGGACCCGTGTCACTAAAATAAAGTGAGAAAAACGATTACCTAAATAAGCTTCAGCTTGTGTTTTTATAACAAAATTAAATATATAAACAAATTTCCCAAAAATTACATATCAATGCGCATGGAGTGGGTCTTTCTATGCTAGGTTCGCTGACTAGGGCATCCAAGCCGAGAGAGAATGAGAGGGATAGATGCGAAAAATGGTCAAAACCCAAGATTCTCACACCTTTTGTTGGTGGGATTACCATCTATACAGAATATAGCAAAAACAATGCTTTCTTATTCAGACGAGTGTCGCAATTTGATCATGTTTCCAACCATTGGACTAAAGCAATACTGTTGGTTGCCTATTTACTTTCCAAGTAGAATTTTATACGTAATTCTCTCAACATGGATCTTTATTCAATATGTTGACGTACAACACTGCCTTTGCAATCCCATCTTGCATACAGGTGCTGGCTGACTCTCCCTGTTTCTATTCGAAAATGTAAGGTTCTCTGCGAAGTTCGCTGTTCAGTTGCTTCCAAATAAGCAAATGATATTATTTTTCAAATTAGAATCCAATATTAATTATAATCTGCTCATCTGTTAATCCTGTCCTGTATATAAAATAATAAAATAAAAAATTGACACTTTTAATGAGATGCAAAAATAATCAAATATTTGCATATATCATATCATTTAAATAGTGGTAGGCAAATTACATAGGAGGATGCGCCTGATACAAAATAATGGAGGGCTGACCACTGGAAAATGAAGTCAAGGGTCCTTTATCGCTACTCCTTTGTCTCGAGCATGCTTTCATCTGCAAAAGTGGAAAATTCTAATGCGATAACGCAAATCATGCGTATTTCCAGTAGTCAGCCCCTAATGGCTGAGTACCGGGAAACGTTATCAAAAATGCAACCTGTAGTCAGCCCCCCTTGTGTCTACGCAGTATCTTCTTTTGTATCAAGAACCATGAAATTTTTAACAAGCTACATACATTCATGCATCGAGTAAAGCAATAGCTCATACTATTTTACAATAATATAGTTTTAACTTACCTGTGAAGGAAAGTTTCTTCGTAATTTTTTTATTAACAAAATGCGCACCTTGCTCACTTGCATCAGCAGACCTCGAATGCGAATTTTTCTTTTCTGCCACGAGATGTCACACCAGGTCAGAACACATGCGGTTGACTACTGGAGCTCTTATTTAGGTTTTAGTTGACTATTCGTTTGATAACAGGGTACCACATGCTTATTTTATGTGCTTTTCACTGCACAATGGCTGACTTTAGGCGACCTTACCCTATCTGGTTTTGTTCAGTAACGACAAGGCATTTTTATCCACCATTGTCTTTAATTAATACGATCGTAATATGATAAATTCCTTTCTAAATTTTCTTTAAGTCACAATGGTTCGTGGTGTCCTCAATCTTGAAACCTTAACTCATTTCTCGACGTCAAACAGTTGTGAAATTTTACATAGCGACATAAGTTGGGTGACAGTACAATATTTCATTGTTATTTTCATATATTTTAAAAGCATATTTTAATATTTTTTAAATATAGACTTCTTTATCGTAAAATCAATACTAGCCTGCAGTGATGTTGGGTTTGGCCTGGTTGTAGAACACTTTAGGATTATCTCACAAAACACGTTGAGGAAAAGTATCCGAAAAGCGAAATAATTCGAGAAAAAAAAAATTAAAAACTTTTCAAAGACAATTCTTACTAAAACTTAAAAAATGATTTTGATTATGCATGACAAAAGAAAAGCATGAGGCGCGCCAATTGAATAATTTATAAATGACTGTATATGAGAACGCGCCTCATGCTTTTCCTTTTGGTCATGTATAAACAAAATTATTTTTTACTTGTTAGTACGAGTTGTTTAAGAAAAACATGTCTTTAAAAATTTTTATTTTTTTAAAGTTAGATATCTGGCATTCTTCTCAGTAAGTTTGCAAAAAAAAAAAAAAATCATAAATCACTCTATACAAAACATCATCGATATGATTAGATGGTTAATGTCTTTGATTTATTAATCTCCATGTGTAGAGCGATATTAGAGTATGTTGCTACAAATACTTATAATTAGAATGATGAGTTAGATACAAGCATAATTTTCTTCTTTTTTTTCGTTTGGCGTGTTCAATGAGCAATAGAAAATTCAACTTTTGACCAATAAGGTATTTTTCAGGTTACTCAGGAGAACTCATATAAAGACTACACGAACATTCGAATGTTAACAAATGCGAAACTCTTACTGTGCAATTTAGAGAGGCAAGGGTTTCCCAATTTTGCCCAATAAGTTATCATCACCCTCTATCACTACGCTCCTGAATAATTTTTAACGTTTTTCTTCCTATATTATTATTCTAGTATGCGGCCATTTCTATTCAACATGAGTTCCATCAGGTTTTCTTATATAAGCACTCTGTCTGTCTGTCGATCACATTGGCCTCAGGAACTAGTAGGGATAAGAAGGTAGTTGAGGTGTCATTCGAAATGTCTCTACGAGAGGAGTTCAAACCTATATATATCATGCACATTGCAGGAGCGACTCCAGATATAGGGGCAAAATTTATAACTTAGGAACTACTAGGGCTAGGAAGATGGCTGAGGTGTTGTTGGAAAAGTGGCGAGACGAGTTCAAACACATATTATCATTCATTCAGATCGCAGGGGCGGGTCCAGAGTTCCGGGGCGACAACTTTCAACTCAGGAACTACAAGGACTATCCTATGAGGTGTCATTGGAAAGGTCTTGGCTTGACTAGTTTAATCCGTATAGATAATCCAAATGGAGGGTCTCAAGAATCGAGGGAGCATGTTCACTTCAGCAACTACTAAGCCTAGAAAGATGGTTGTGGTGTCGTTGAAAAGGTCTCGCCGTAATTTTTCCAACGGATCATCCAAATAGAATGCTCGCCGCTTAAGTCTGGCCTGGCGGTAGCTTATAGGTACAATCCCCGACTGGGCTTCGCCTCACTTGTTTTTATTTTTGGATCGAAGTGAATTCAGTTTTAAACCACGCAAAGAATAATTTATTACGCTTAATCTAGAAAACCTTTATTACTAAACCAGAGGTCAAGGTGCTGATTTATAGAAAAATCTGTAATCCTAAGTAAGAGGTCGATTTTTTTTCCTTTTGTATACAAATTAGTTTTATTATTATACCAAACATTCCTTGCTGATTATAAAGTAAAACCAGAAGTACACCCCCTGAAAGTAAGACCACTTGCCTACCCGCCCCGAAATGGCCCAGCTGAGTTCATTCAACAAAACGGTAGTCTATGGGTTCAATGTTGTCCACCTCTGAGCCACGACCGCTTGGTAATAAATACATATGTACAAGTATATCTACCTAAACTTACCTCCTTGGTTTCAATAATCCTCATCTTCATTGCCAGGCGTTCCGCTGTGTACACGAGATACAAGACAACTGAAGATTGATTCTTCATGTGCATCTGAAGTGAGCTGTGACTCATTGAAGGTAGCATCCCTGTAAAGTTTAGTTCTGAGTTCTGTAGTCTCAAAGGAGGAGTCGTAGCGTGATGATGTGTGGGAAGACACTTTTAATAGTCAATGCGAGGTAGGTAGTGCAAGCGCGAGCTCTCGCTGATTGCTTGTTAACTTCCCACTTCGCCCCGCGCGCTAGCCTTGACCCCCTCTCAGAGGTATACAGAACTTATAACTGTACAGTACCTTGCACAGCAGGAAGCAGTCAGCAAACGGGTGTTTGCCTTCGGGGAAGTTTATTGTCCTCTTCATTGTTTCTTCGACAGATCATTGAGTTTTGTGATAAGGCAGGAAATGAATGTAACCAGCAAGTAAGTTATTTCTTCAAAATAAATGCAAAACTGCTACGAACATTTGAATGTGTACTACCACAAATGACGTCTTTGCAAATCGAAATTCCAGGAATTTCTCACGACTAAACGTCAAAGAGGAACACCCCCCCTAAAGGGAAATGTTTAGTGATTTTCCTTAGGAGGGGGTGTTAGGGCGAAGTGTTTTAATAGAAAATAACAATAAAACAAATCGCAACTTCTCCCACCAAGTGTAGTACTATTTCTCAGAAGAAAAAAATATATCAAAGTAAGACAAAACCTAACTTACCTAATCGTATTTCCAAATTGCACGCACCGCTTCATGAACATGGACAGTACACGTCCGCCATTACACTTTCCTATAGCACAAGCAGTGTTGCCCAGCTCCAACAAAAAGCGCCCAAAAAATACAAAAGGACTTTTACCCCCTGCGAACTTTTACCCCAAGACACTCTATATGGTACTTTGTACTGTGGTAATTATTTTTATTATTATTATTATTATTTTACTGATATCTTTCAATGATTTACCGTGCTGGAATAAACGTACAGCTATTTGCCTTTCTCCTATAGTTGTTTCCTTCCCCTTACGACCCATCTTTGCTGAATTGCTGTTATATGATCTGCTACGTTGGTACCCTATTCTGGAACTTAGGAACTACCTGGCCAACTCTGCAATAGTCTGTGCTAGTACCTGTTAGCAAGTGTGTCTTAAAGTGGGCGCTCAGTCATGTCATTCTGTTCGTCAGACGAATACTTGTTTGGCGTTGAATGCGGTACGGCATTCAACATTGACGGCTAAAGCAAAGACGATTCTATACTTCCCCTCTTTTTCATCAACACACGAACTTATCAAAGTATATACTGCCGATATTTGTCTTATTTTTTTTGACCATGTGTACAGTTACAAGCTTTTTGACTAGTAAGCCGAATACTTTCAGGAGTCACTGTACATGATGCTTACTTACAATAGATTCATATTCTGAAAAAGAACTTTCCAACAGAAATTATCTTTCTCCCCCTAATAGATTTAACTTGAGACTGATTATTGTCCATCTTTGTTTGTAACGGAGTTTCAATATTCAGAATTTCTTCCACACTAGTGCCATCTATTTCATTTTCCACCTGTAATATTTGATTGTCAAGCTTTATTTCTTTAATCCTTTTGCCAAAACCCTTCTACGTCGCGAGTACGGATTTTTTCGATACCTTTTCCAATATTGTGTCTTTCGTGCACCCATCTTAAGTGAAAGACTGATTGACTTTCACAGATGATGTTGGATTTCAAAGAGAGGGAGGAGTGGTAAGGGTTTGTCCCCCTCTGAAGAAAAATGTTCCTTGCTTCTTTTTTTCTTCTTCTTCTTCAAAAGATTTGGAAATGTTTACACCATTTTACGGTTCATTCTTGTTTACATATCTTAGATTCCAAATCTGGGCTGGTGCGGTAGAGAATTTATACATATTCTTTTAGTTACATTACTTTGGTTTCTTTCTGTTATCTCGTAACGCAAATTATTGCACTTAGATAAAATGTCAACATCATATCAGTACACAACAAAGGCTCTCGCTCTTCTAGGTTCTGAAAATAACTTGTACTTTAAAGAAGAATTCAAGGCTCAAGGATAACATTTGATTATATATTTCAATATATTTACCACATTTGCGTTTCCATTCATTGCATTTATTTTCTTCAATATCTCCGTCCGATATTTATATTCGTTTGAGAATAATTCAATTCGAATTACATTAAAATTACAAATATTTATCTTAAGTTTTCATTTCAAGATTCTTAGTTGAATTTCTTCCATTTTTCTTGTTGTATTCTTATTTTTTCTCCTGGCTCAACCGTCATGTTTGTGGCCTCACAGCGTTTACAATAAAATCAACGTTACATAACTCCTAATTATGTCAAAACATTTGTTAATCACAAAATCTTTAGAATTACTATATAAACAAACATTAAATGAACATATTTTGTCGCAAGTTGATAGCTCACTTGCTCCCTTACAGCCAGAAGAGATTTTCAGTTGTTTTTTTAATTCTTTTGGGAAGGAGATTGAAAAGAAATATCCAGTATTTCCGAAGACTTTACATACATATACAAAGAAGAGAGCGTTCATAATTGTAGCTAGGTATAAATATAGCAAATAAACTTCGACCCTTCCTCCTGCTGAGTGCAGCTTTATGGGCTATGAGATGGGTGGAAACGAAAAGTGGCAGGCTGAGAAAGAAAAGGAAGAAAGCAGGACACAATTGGACGGATAGGGATAATATAAGCATGATCGGCTAAATACTGGCAACTCTGCTGGCATTGCGGAACAATAAAAGCGTCCATAAAATGTTGTGTGAAGATTTGTACGTTAAATTACTTCGCGTTATATACACGTTTAAGATTTTCTTGTAAAGTTCACAAAAGTAGCCGAAAATGTCAAGCTTATATACAGACCCATAGTCAGTTAAAGGGTTAGGTGGGCTGCCTCCCCTTAAATTTTCTTAACTCCTTCTTAGAAATCTATCTTTCCGTGTGTAAATAGGAGGTAAACAAATCGTGACCCCCTTCCGTTTGTTGCTGGCGATGTGATCAGAAGTAATGGTTGAAGCGTAGAGAAACGACTAAGCATTTATCTCACATTATGAGTCGCCGTGGCTCAGGTTAGCGCGCCTGACTACGAATCAGGCGGCTCGGATTCATATCCCGGCCAGGATACTGCAGACTTTTCTCTAGTGTTCCTATGCCTTAGAGGTCTGCACTGGCCGGAATTTTTATTCAGACTTTATCCGAGCCCGTGTTATAATCAAATAAGCCCGAATTACAGAAACTTAATAATTAATGAAAAATTGTATTTTAGAGTTTTAATTTTGCGGTTTAAAAACTTACATGATTCAGATAGTAAGTGTAAACAATAACCTTTATTTTGTTGTTCTAACTATATGAATTCTCTAAAAAGCAATGTTAATTTATATAAATTCTCATGAAATGGAAATATGTGTATTCACTCAGCTCTCTGGAGCTCAATCATTGTTCAGTAGTACAGTAACAAACGATATGAATACTCTAAATATTTAAAACAAAATGTCCATTTGTGCAAATTCTTGTTCCGAATGCTTTTGTTCTTTTAATTCAGTGTAAGAAACAATACTTTTACAGACAAGCTAAGCATGTTTATTTCTGTTACTTTTAGTTTTTCTCTCCATTGCACAGTGATAATCTGATTTTCAGTGTGGGCGTCTCCTGTTTTACTGAAGTTACAAATTTACCTCACCTTACTTCGTACCGTAGGTCGAGAATATTTTGAGGGCGTGGGTGTTGCACAGGAGATAGCTTTATTTATCTCACATGCCTACTAATTCAGGATTTGAGAGACTACTTAACCATTATTAGCATGCACCCTTCTCTTCTCCGAATAAAGGAAGATTTTTTTTTGTTTTTACAAAATTTTCTTTTTCCTATTAACAATGAAAAACGGAAGAATGTAACCTGACTTTAACTAACCAGACTTCGCTCACTACCATTGCTCTGCATTAATTCGCGTGAAAAAAACGCACTGTACAATAATTGGAAATATAACACAAGATAAGTTTGTGGGGAAATACGAAAAGAGCGTCTAATTCTCTCTTCACCTCAAAATGCTTAGTCACTTTCAAAACAGTCTGGTTCTGTATTGACCATGAAAAAGTACAATTACATGCTTCATGCATACGGAAACTTTATTTGAAATGTTTCCACTTTATCTTAAAATGCGCGAATGATTCATTTTTATTCACAACTGCACCTTAATCGATCTTTTACTTAATTTAAGAAGGGATTCTGTCAGACCTCCTCAATGGTGGGATGTCACCCATCAAATCATCGTTCAGTTTTCTTTTCAAATTAAAAAAATGAACCCAAATCGTCGAGCACACATTCTAAACTTTAAAATTATTTCTGTTAAAATTCTTACTAAAACTGCAAAACTCTGCTTACTTTGGCTTTACCATCCCCATTCCCCCAACATAAACAAATAATTGGTACCCTATTCGCACAAAGTCTAAACTGCCTGCAACATTGAAAGAAGTATCACGCGTGGTGGTCCCGTGAAAGCGTGCTTGCCGGAGAATACCGGTATCAAAATGCTGGTCTGTCCATACTGAGAGATTTCCCTCAGTCATACTAGGTGAATGTTTGGTAGCACATTAAAATAAAGCAATGATCGCCATGTCTGTCCCCGGAGCGACGTTATTTCTGAGATAACTGAGAAGTTACAGATCTTATATTGCTCGGAATTTTAATTGATTTCACTTAAATATAATGCATTTACAATCAATCCGGTTTATTTTTTCCCAAATAGATATAATCATTTAAAAAGTTGCTCATATTTGCAAAATTTTACTATGCTACTACTCAGTTCACATAAATGTTGTGAAATAATAATAATAATAATAATGCATATTAATTTCTAATAACATACACTCTAATATTTTAGGAACGTATGTGCAAGAAGAAAGCATTTTTCGATTAGTGATTCGTAATATTTAAAACTGGTTGCAAAACTTAATGTCAAGCACGTATTAATGTCTAAAGGAGAAATCACACGACAGCATTAGAGCAATGGAAGAAACCATTTAAAATTAGATATAAAGGTGAATAACATGTAACGTTCTTTAACACTTCTCTTGGCACTAAAATGCTATTGGTAGAAGAAATATAATTTAACTTATCTGTTATGCCTATATTGAGATGAGCAGCTGGTTGGCATGTATCCCGGTATCTCCAAGATAGTTAAAAGTCACTTATACCAGTACACACGTGACAAAATATATAAACAGTACATAGCGATATGTTCACAAACACACATACCATTATGTACATATACACTGTTACTATATACAAAACTCAGGATCTCACGAACAATGTCGTTACGACAAGAAAGTCGGTGTATCCAATGTTTTGGATCCAAGTCGGTTTCTTCTGTCGTTAAGAATATACCCAGCCTTTGAGAATATTCTTTCTGATGGAACAGAAGTTGCAGGGATGCACAAATATTTGTGTGCCATTTCTATCCGTTCTGGAAGAGTTTGCTTTTGTTTTCCTCAGAAAACCATAGGGTCACTTTTTCTGTCCATGTAGGACGTTCCTAAATATTGTCGGAGAATTATGCTTGCACTGCTGCTTACTACCGACGAGGTTTTCATATGAGCCACTTCCTTATCAAAGTGAGCACAAATTGAACTGGAGTCCGTAGCTTCTATCTCGTGCTGTTCGACGTAATCTGCTGATGTTGATTCATTTGCTGAATCTGCTTCTTCACAAAGTGAGACAAGTTCTTCAGTTACCCATTTGTATGCAGACTTGTTAGAATTTTGCTCTATGCCAAACGCTGTCTTTATGAACCGTGGATCTAAATATGTAGCCATTGCTGCAGTTTTACATGTCTCCATAGATCCCAGCCTCGCAGCAATGCTATCTATCAGAAATACCTGTAGACTTTTTTGCCTTCATCTGTCGTACGCTTTATTCTCTTGATAGTGTGCTGCACTCCTCGTATAGGGGAACAACCATTGATAATGTTGGATAAGAATCCCCAGATAACTCGACAGCCATAAGTTCTAGTTGTTTAATTAGTGGAATGCAATCAATTATTACACTCCGCTCTGTGGCATCAATTGCACTAGGGGCGAGGGGCAAAGACAAGAGCAACAGACAATGACTCTTTCACTGCAACCAGTCCCTCCAATATTATTAACGTGGAGCTCCACCTTGTTGCAACGTCTTGTTTTAACTTTAATTCAGGGTGTTTAAAGCTGCTTTGAACGCTACAAAGCTTCTCTGTAGCAACACAGCTTTGTTTGAAATATGTAACAAGGACCCTACACTTCTTGACTAGATCTTCCAACATTGTGGCTATAGTATCGGTAGCTACTAGATTAAGAGTGTTTGCTACACATGGAATATGCGGAATCTTTAAGTGGTCTTTCACGGCATTGACCATGTTAGAGCCATTGTCCGTGACAATGGCTACGACTTTATCGCGTATACCCCACTCATTTAGAACTTGTGTGTTCAGCGATATTTGCCCCAGTAGAGTAAAAGTGGGGCAAACGGACATGCTAATGAAATATGGCTTAACAGTTGTTCACATGTTATATTTGAAAGGTAGATACATATGACGGTGGAAACTATAGACATTTACATAATAGGAAAAGTTCGAAACTAAAAGTGGTGGTTATATTTAGTCCACGAAAAAATCAAAAGAAAAAAATGCCAAAAATGACCGATAGTGGGGCATAAGGACAGTACACAGGAGGCAAACAGACACTGTGCACATCATTCGTCAGAATCCTCATTACAACGCACACAGACAAAGTACGGGTTATCTCCATTTGCAACACATGAAATATGAAACCAAAAATGACATCTCAAACACTGAACCCAGTGTTCTCCCTCCCTGTATACCTTTCGACATTCAACACAAACATTGTTCAGATCAACTTGGTTTGTTGGTGGATTGGACTGTCCACACTTTTTAGATGTTGTCGGTATAGACTTCTTAGCTTTGGGATTAGAGGATTTACCGGTATTTGCAGATTTACACCGAAGCGTATCCATGACCTCAGAACTGGTAAGTATTCTTGATCCAGCACCGTTCCCCTTGCGGTTCTGTCCTGATGACGTAGCAGTCGGTGGGGGACTTAGGCGCGAAAAGCTAATAATCTCTGGCGAAGCGGAAGTGCAACTTGCTTCTCCTGTTGGTGGATGTACATCACCTTCATCTCGCTCTGTAGCTACAGGATGTTCTCCATCTAATGAATACACATTTGCATCAGGCTCCACGTGCTCTTCATTGATTGGTGCCAGTTCGACAGTGCTATTCACATTTCCAGCAGTGTGAACATCTCCAGGTGTGTAAACATGATCAGGAATGCTGTGTGGATTGAATGGGTAAATACCACAACTCTTGAACCCACTGGTAACATTCCCAGCTGTTGCAACACGATTCCAAGCTTCCTGAAGGAGTCTTCCAAAAGTGATTTTAGAGATAGCTTTCCCAGGAAACTGTCGGACATGTCGTCTGTATGCATCTTGATAATATGCTTTAATAGGGGCAAAAAATGACACATCTAATGGTTGTAATTTATGTGTACTGTAGGGAAGTAGACATAATAAGTGAACATGATTTGCAACAGCCGTTTCCAAAATGTGAACTATGGCCGTCCAATATGAGAATAACATCACCAGCAGGCTTGTGTTCGATGAAATGAGTCAGAAATTGTGCAAACTGCTCCGAGGTCATGTAAACAGTATCCGATAACACAACCTTTGTTCCTGGTGGTATGTCACTTGTAAACTCTTGCTTATATCTCTTACCTTTCATGATAATAAAAGGTGGAATGAACTGACCTGCTGCAGACGCACACGCCATTAAACTCACGGTTTCCCCCTTTTCTCCAGTTGTTTGAAAAACTACATCTTTTTTACCGCACGCAGAGATATGCTTCTTCGGAGTGTAAATCAACTGGAATCCAGATTCGTCACAGTTAAACAATTTGCTTGCATCAATACTTACATTGTATTTATCAAGTAAGTATTCCAAATTTGTGTAGAACTGTTGAGCTTTCTCTCTTTTTAATCCTTTTGCCCTAGCAAATGCTAATCCTTCAGCCACTCGTACATGCAGATGCCTATGACGTGACAGAAAACCCCTAATCCAGTTAGCACCCTCCATTTGTGTGTTGTTGTTAAACGGTTGTTTGTAATTATTTGCCACAGCAAAACTGTATACCAAAGAGCGAAGCTCGCTCGTAGTTAAACCATATTTCCGTCAAGATCTAATAGGTAGGTTTCTAGTTCGTTTTCTACATCAATCGAAAATGTTGTGTGATGTCCAAACTTAGGAATGTCTCTATAAGAAATAACACGCTGCCGCAATGTATTGCGAGGCACGTTAAATGTCCTTGCTGCTGTTGACGGTGGCATCGCATTTTCCTTAACAGCTTTAACTCCAAATGACATGGACTCGGCATTCCACTGGCATCTGTTTGTTGTCCTTTCCCGGTTCCGAACCATCACTGAAAGGAAAATGAAAGGCTGTGTCAATTACCGCTGGGTTTGTTTAACATTCTTTTCGACTCAATTCCTTATCACACTCTCTCAAAATACATTTTTAATGTCAGCGTCCGTTTGCCCCCACGATAAGCAGTCCGTCTGCCTCCAAATGCAGCTTTCCAATGAAATACCAATTACTACCGACAGATGGCACATGTCCGGTGGCTAGCTTGAAGCCTGGCGTGATCCATGGCGCGCGCACCACCTGATTCTTACAATTTTCTGCCCGTTTGTAATACCTTAGAGCCTTACGGTAGCATTTACAGTTATTATAACTATTGATTCACGTGCTTACCTGATCTATAGATGGACACTTGATGTCTTCGTGCTGTCCTGATTTCTTGACTTAACTGGATTTGTGCCCACAGACGCTCTATCAACACACAACCCCACTCGCCATCTACAATCACTTCAGTGTTGCCACTCTCGTATTCCGACTATACACCAAAATGTTAGGACGTGTCCGTTTGCCCGACTTTTACCATATGCCTTTCTTGCATTTCTTATGTTGCTAATACAAAAGATTTCATTTTTTGACTATATGCAGTGAGTAGTAAGTCAAAAATGATTTTGTGTTGTCGAACGTCTAGATGTCCGTAGTAATGGCAACATATTGCACGCCACTTACACTCTGTACTTCACTTTTCACTTCATCATGTACACGAGGAAGTACTTGTGTAGTTAACGTTTTTCTGCTAGGAGGATTGTATCTAGGTTCGATTTTTTTAAATGTGCCAAAAAGCCCTTTCATTCCACAATAGAAAGTGGTTAGTGCGATCATTTTCACCAGTTCCGTGTCAGTTTGGGTGATTTATTCCTCAGACAATTTATTTCCCCTTGTTGAACCAGAAAGTACCAATTGCCACGGTCGAGATTTTTAGCTTACTGACGACTGTGATTGTACCGTAACTGTTGGTGTAGATGATGTTGATGGTTGCACTGTAGATGATGTTGATAGTTGCATAGTGACTGCTTCAAATGTCTCAGTATCCATTAATTGTTCCACTTCTTGAAGTAGTCTCACTAATCTGTCTATAGATGGGTGTCTCGTTCTCAAATGTGTCTTCATATTCGTTGTGTTACCAAAATAGTTAAAATCTTGTTTACATAAATTACTTGTCACACTATTAGCGGACTTTTTTACAAAATATTCCCACACTTTGGAGCGTTTTTGATTGCGATTCATTGTGAATTCCTCACAATGCACCGCTCGATTATTATAAAATAAATCACGTTCAGAGTGACGAAAATAGTTCGCAAAAAGTAATAACGATAAATAAAATAATTCGCAAAAAGTAATAATAATAATAATAATAATAAATATAAACACGCAACTGAAAATGAATCTAATTTATAACGTAATAGAACTCACGAGACGGAAACAAACAAAATCCACGACCGAACGCACAAATTCTAAACTGCTTACTAAATATATGTGACTAAAGTTGCTTGGAGGTTTCTTTAGGATAATTGCAAAAAAAATATCAATGCCAAACGTTATAAATAGAACAGGTCATTGTTTGCCTGGGTCACAAAAAGTCCCAAAATCTGCTCTACATATGGTTTTGCAGCGAGCAAAGTGTGCTTTCTTTGTTGTCAATCACGTACAGCGAAAATTCTTGGTTACTGTGGAACCCAAACGAGGAGTTGTGGAGAAGAAGAATGGCACAGGTGCAGAGACATTTCTATAACAGAGTTGTTCTAAATTTCCAACTTCTGATTTACAGAAAATAAGCAGAAAAGCAGGAAGAAATGATGCAATTGAAACCAGGGGTGTAATGCCAAATTTTTAGGTGCGTATACGGTGATGTCTAAAAATTGAGGTGGCTATACGCCGGCTTATACCCTCCATTACATCCCTACTTGAAACTATTTATTTACCATAGCTATACAGCAGTTGGCATATAAAAGCATAATGAAAAATCCCAGTGGATCTGAATCCATTTATACCATTTTCAGCAGTAGCACTTTTCATCCATGCATTTTCTATAAGAATACCAGCTTGTGCCTTCTTGAGTGACTTTTGGTTGTTTTACCCAATTTATGGCTTCCTTTTTGAAGAATGTTTTCAGCGATTTAAAAAAAGATCGGTCCAGAGGTTGCAGTACATGGGTCGTATGACTGGGAAGACATACTAATAGAATGTCATTCTTGTCTGCAAAATCTAACATTTCAATAGTGCTTTAGTGAGAAGAATCCATTAGTATTAGCACTTTTCCTTGAGGTTTACGAGGTGTAAAATGTTCCTTAAGCCACTTAAAAGAGATCAGTTGAAATATAGGGTCCATGAATATTGCTGATCCTGGAGGAAGGCCAATTTTGTACAATGGATTTTCCTTTTGCCCCTTAAAAGCAACACAGGTGGTAAGAATTTCCCTTCAGCATTGCAACAAGCTATTATTGACATACATTCTCTCCCCTTTCACCAGAGATAAGTAACTGCACATCTTTCATACCTTTGACTGCAACAACTTTTCCGGGTTCGTTATTGAGCTGATAGCCAGTTTCGTCAACGTTGAATATGTTTCCAGGCTTGGTATAAAACCCGTTCGTTATAAAGATTGGGTAAAGTTTTGAAAAACTTATCTACTTTTTGTCTATTCATACCTTCTGCTCTACAAATTGATAACCCTTGTGCTTACCTAAGAGAATGCTCTGGATTCCTTCTTAAGAAAGACTTCATCCATTCGTATCCTGCCAACCCACACTCTCTGTCGAATTGATGGTTAATTCTAAGCTCCTCAGCAAACTGAAAACCCATTCGCCTAACATCTGTTCTATCAGGAGCGAAGCCGGCACTACC